>JBCEWB010163849.1:0-10386 GCA_039654565.1 Peronia peronii | reverse complement strand
GATAGATAGATAGATAGATAGATAGATAGATAGATAGATAGATAGATAGATAGATAGATAGATAGATAGATAGTATTTTGTATAACTATCGTCCTTGATCCATTTTCACTAGGTTCCTTAAATGATTATACTATTTCGTGGTCTGTTGAATCATTGTCACCAAATTGTCTTTACGTCCCACACAAAAAAGAGGAGCAATCAAATATCTGCTGTCGGAAAACAGAGGTAAAGGAAAATGTCTCCGCTTTTTAGTTGCCCAAAAATTACCGCATCCAGGAGTAGCCGCTGTGATAATGATTCACTGCCAGCTTCCCAATGGCAACTGTACATTTCGTGCGGCTGCTAGTCTGAAAAAAAGATCAACTAGGCGTCAAGCATCTTGAAAAACATTAACTGTCTCATGTGACTGCCTCGACATTTTCTGTACTTTTTCTGTCTGGTTTCTCTCTCTTTCTCTCTGTGACAGTGATGCCTTTACCATGACAGCTTTCCATACTGAAACAGAGAACATCCATACGGTTATACTACATGTTCGAAGAACCTTATAAAATCTATCATGCAGGCACAGACAAAAGAGTATAACTAGACCCGGTGCGACGGCAGAACTTTTGGTCCAATTTGACCAGAGCGCTCAGAGGCAGGGACCTGGCTGCATTATGGAAGTAAGAGCGTATAGAAAAAAAAAAACACACGGGGTGGGGAGGAAATTTATGACTAGAACGTTTCGCTGTGAGTGACAGACTTAAAACATTTAGATCCTATTCAACCTAGATGCTCTACGAATAATAAAAGTAGTGTTTGTGATTAAATTAGGGGAAAATAAATAAATAAATAAATAACTGGTAACACTAACGGTTGATACGAAAAGAAAACTAGAGGAAGGCCTTCTGAAGTTTACCACACATTAGGCTTGATGGTAATCAGTGAGTCAGTCGAAAGCGGATGATTTAAACAAAAGAGATAAAGAAGAAATACAAGAAAGTCAACTTATTTGAGTTGTAAATGTATGAGTAGAAAACAAATGCCATTCTCCTGTATAAACGTGTACTGATGAAGAGAACAAGATGGATCTAGACATACTTCAACATTAACAAACAAGATCCCATTCACTTCTGGTGTTAGATGCATTTAGGTGTAAAATGCTTGCATACACACTCATATAACCTTGGACACTATAAAAATGCAAAGAGCCGGCGAAGAACTTTAGGTCGTCATAACAGCATATATTGTTGTTTGAAGTTTTTATGTGCTTTCATTTCCTGTTCAGTCTGAGATCGAAGTTCCGTTGTAACACCAATCTGAAGAATATGCATCTGCTTTAGCTCTTGAGGCAGACTTTTTTTTTCTGTCTGTCCTCATCACCTTTTTCTTGAATTTTTTCTTTTTTTTACATATATTTTTGTTTAGGATGTGTCTTGTATTTTTCTTTTTACAAATCAAATAAGTTTACGTTCTCCTATTTCTTTTTTACCTCTTTAATTTTAAACCACCCATGTTTTCATTTCCTTGTCCTGTTTCTTTCGACTAATTTACTGATTATCATCAGGAATAATGCGTTATAAATTTCAGAAGGCATTCCTTTAGTCCCCTTTTCGTATCAAGTATTAGTGTTACCATTTATTTATTTTCCCGTAATTTAATTTTTAAAAAACAACATTTCTTTTATTATTCGGAGAGCATCTAGGTTGAACAGGCTCTAAATGTTTTAAGTCTGTCACTCATAGCGAAGCGTTTTAGCTCTAAATTTCTTACTGACCCGTGTTTTTAGTGTTTTTTGTTTTCTGTACGCACTTCTTTCCAAAGCCCTATCGGCTCCCATAGTTCAACCGCACGCGGATCGCTCAATAAGACCATGGCCGCCATAGCGAAAAAGATGTCGCCCGGGATCTAGTTATAGTGTTATGTCTATGCATGCAGGCACCAGGCAGGAAGAAGGAGAGGAAGAAAGAGAGAAGGGAGAAAAAAAAATAATGGCAGGGTGGCATCAAAGAATGAACCAGTCTCTCTTTCTTTCTCTCCCTCTCTCTCTTTTGCCATCACACTGAAACTTGCGGAAAATCGCTATGGATGCAGGGAAATTGTCAGGATATGCCTAAAACAATTTCCCATGGAACTATAGAGCTGATCTCCGCTAATCTAAGACACACAAAATGAAGGATTTACAGTTTTTTTTACTGCCCACTATTTTCTACTTTCTGTCTATCTACCATTTTTTCCATTTTGTTAGTTCCACTCGCATTCTTCCATAGCTCACCACTCTGCCAATCCAGTGTTGCCAACAATGGAGTGTTGGGCATAATAAAAAAAAAAAACTCATCTGTCAACTGGTGACAAGAATAAGATGCCTACCACCTATACTCCCTTGCTCTGAGGATCCCTTACAACGTAACAATATCCCATTGGGTTTATCCGCTTCACGCTAAATTAACATCACCATTAATAAGCTCTGATATCCGAGATAAACAAGAAAATGTCTCTTCTGGAGATGCATTGATACATGAATTTGTCAGACTGTTTCTGGGGGAAAAATGGCATAAATTATTCACGACTCTAGGATAATTCCTTCCTATCCTTGCTGCCAATGACTGGGCTCCAGTATCAGTCCAAAGCCGTTTGGAAGTGGACAGAGAAGATATAATTATTGACGGTTTAGTGCGATTATTCTTGATCGGCTTGCCGATCAGCAAAAGTGTTATAAGCTTGCTGGATCTGGATGTTGAATCTGGGCTTTACAAAAAATACTAGAGAATTATTGTGCCCCTTTTCTTTGTTTAAAAAAAAAAGCCATCTTGTAGGCCTATAGTCTTAAACTGTGCCACTGGTCTGAGAAGGACATTTTATAAGGCTGCACCATGTTCATAAAGCGTGAGACATACTTTTGGGTGTCCTTGAGTAGAAACAAAACGTTACTTGTCTGATAAAGCTCATAACTTTCATGACCTGAAATTTTCAGGAGAGACAAAAAAAAAAACTGTTTCCGCCTTGAATCTCGTTATTACTATGAGCTTTTAGATTATCTAAAAAAGGAGACTTTAAAATAATTGTTCAACTTTGTTGTTTCATTGGCAATTGTATTGCTTTATGTGCTACAGATTGGGCCAGAAAAATGAAACGGATATAATTTTGAAGTTATGAGGTTTTATCAGAATAGTAACGAAAGGGTGATCGTTCAGCAGTTTCAGTAAAACACTTTGCAGAATGACGTCGGGCACCTGCAAATTATATGGAGAAACGCGCTATAGATAAAGGGACATCGTAATAGTGCAAAACGAGAACCATACCAAATAACTATTGTTAGATAGCGTCCATGTGTTGCAAAGCATCTGCTATTTTTATCACGGATTCATTTAGATTTTAGCAAAACAAGGATTTATAGGTATTAGAAAAGTCATAAGAATGTAACATTTTTGCTTCGCACTTCCAGGTCCAGAAAAAAAAAGCTTTAGGCATAGTGCTTGTATCATAATTACAATCCGACATATAGGAAATATTCAGTTTTATTTTTTCTACTTTTCTTTTTATCATCCTTGCCGCCCATCATTTTGTCGTAGATTTAATTAAAAGGCTTAGCCATCTTCGACCTCAACAAACAGTTCTAGTAGACTTATAAACCAATGGCTTTCATTTGTGTAAGAGTGTGGTTCACGTCAGTTGTGTTTCTGTGTTGGCTGTATTCCACGTCGGTTGTATTCCATCGTGCATTTGCTTCATACGCTCTGATTTAACATACGATACCGCGTGGACTGTGTTGCGAAGAATAACAGCAAGGATGACTGAACTTGCCCGATATCAATAATATATATTATTACCAACACATCGATAGCAGTGGTGTTCCAGTGGTGAAACAAGTACTAGTATTGTCAAGCACTGATCATTTAAACGGATACTCTACAGTCTTGACGTCCACGTAGCTAAGTCCTATAATAATTGTTAAAAACAGCAGAGTCTACCATCAACAAACGCGCCAATAGGCAACCAATCCATTGGCTAATGCTCTGTTGCTCCCTAGTTTTAATCTCAAAGTCAAATAAATCTACATGTCACGGACACTCTAACAGAAATATTCACTCGTGTGATTTTCATATATGTCTCCTCAATCCCGTTTTCATTTTGTTGTTTGCAAGTAGAGTCAGTGGCCCTTTTCCCACAAAGTCCATGAGTAAAAACATGGCTTGCCCATTGAATATGAAATCACACAGGGAGATGGAACGCTGGAGACTTTTGCTGAGAATTTAAAACGGATTTCCATGCAAAATAATGAATAAATAATTTTTCTAAAACAAATAACAACCTGGACACGAGAGAAAATTTTCATCTTTAAAAGAGAAAAAAAAAGTGCTGTATAATGCGCTCTTTGTTTAAATTAAACTTCTAAAGGCAATGGAATATGTTGTGCAATCTGATTCCATTAGCCAGAGGCTTTTTTTTTTCATGACAGGATTCTCAATCACGCACTAATGCACGCAATGCCATACCTTGTGATACTGAACTAATGTCTGTCACAGAGTAAGAAAATACGTAAAAATGCCAATGGCTCTGCCTACCGGACTCTTGTGGTTAATGGATTTCAGCTTGTAAGTGAATTTGATGCTGCAAATGGATTTGATGGAATGCGACAGCTAAATGGAATTATTTGATCACAGTGATTCGTTGTTCATTGTTGGTGCTTACTGACATAGTTTAGTAAGTTATTAATGAGAAGTAGCATGATAAATTATGGAAGTTTCTTTGACTTGAGAATACCATGCTTCTATTCTGACAAAAACAAAATGTCATACTGCTCAGTGCTTTAGGAAATATTGGTGGTCAAAAACAAACAAACAAATAAACAAACAAACAAAATGTTCAGATTATTTCAGGATTGATCAGACTACGGACTGGTTCATTTGAAGCGTATTTTACTTGGCATCAGAGAGATTGTGCCAGATGTACTTCTGGTTTTGACTATGCTTGAACGGGAACATATATCATATGACCAGACATAAGCAATCGTCCGATATAAAGAGTTTGCACTGTGAAAATAAGATAATATTGGACACCATGGCTCGTCTACTGGAAAGATGGTGGGGGAGGTGGGGGGGCAATAATGACCGTAACAATATTGGTTTGTCGACTTTGGGCAGTATCAGCGGTAGTGATTAATGAGATCGACTTGGGCACTGAAACACCTGTCACAGGCGGACAGTTATGATCAGTGTCCAGTGGGCATGTTCGCGTTGTACCGAATCAGATGAACGCTGCTTTTCCCAGGCTGTCAGCGTATTCCTCACTTTTAAAATGAAGCTGTTCTTTCCAGATCATGCCGCAATAGATCTGAATGTTTTGCTCAGCTACTGAGACTGCCCATCGTCGATTCCGAAGGTGTGACGTTAAAGAAATAATGGATAAGGATCGTCAGCATCCGTGGATAACCATCACAGGTATCTACTGGAAAATTAGCGATTCTGCCATCTGATCCTTGGGCCTAGGTCGTTATTGCCCTCAACAATACAACATATGCAATGCACGTATCACATTAAGCGCATTTCCGTTGTTACATAGTGAAAGGAAGTAATCTGCATTTCTCGAGCTGAATCTTTATAATACCTGTCTTCAGGTCTGGGTCACTCGTAGGACTCAAGTCTATTAACATTATGAGCTCAGCTCAAACTCACGTAATAGAATATAGACAGACATTCCCAACCCCTTTCCTATTGACAGTCGCAGACCACAGTCATTTTCTGATCAGGCAGCTACTGTTGGCACTTGGCCGAGGTAAAACTTGACATCCGCTTTCTGTTCATTTGTTCATTCTTCTGCTTGTGGAAATCAAGACAAAACAGGGGAAGTTTTTGCAAGAATGCTTCAGTTCCATCACAGATGGGAAAATGGATAGAATAGATCAAGTGTGATTAAATAGGTACACAACTTCTGATGTGGTTGTTATATAGCCTTAGTCTCCCATCCTTCCTTCTTCGTTTTTTGCACTGATGTGCACGATATCGTACAATAAATAAATAATTTCATGTTTAAAATCGAAAAAAAAAAAAAGTTCCAGATCTCGTACTTTGAAAATATTGGGATGCTCATCCAAGTTCATGAGTGAGATGACAAATATCACATCTCTCATCTTCCAAAATGATGAGTAGAAAAACACGACACCACACTACCCTTCCCTTCATAATTCCATTAGGATTATAGAGTAGGATTAAAAGCTTTTTTCTCGAGCTGATTGAGGAACACTTCCGTGCTGTTAATGGATTCAGTGTCCGAGCTAAGTAAATCATGTATGACATCGGCTCTCAACGTCGGACACTGTTTTTCATTATCTAATGGTCTCTGGGTAGTTTACATCCCATCTGCTTATTTGAATGGTTTTTAGACCATGAGATATTGCATTTTATGGGAGTTCCCAACTTGCAAATTACCCTATTTTGTCTTGGAATATGTTTTTATTATAGCTTATGGACGGACTCCTAGCGCGGAAGAAAAAATAGTCACCAAGTCTCCCAGATTCTCCAGCAATGGTTCAATTGACAGTGAGTTTACCTCAGGGTTGCGAGGTGTCGAGCTTGATCTCTGTTTATAGCATCGTTCTTTGTCACATCTCTAATCATTTCCATTATTTTATTCTCAGTTTAGCATAGCTGCAGCCGGTAGGGAGTTCGATAGTAAGTGATATATGACAACAATAACAACAACAACATAATAGCAACAACGACGATGACGACAACAACAACTAAAAGTATTGTTTTCCTTTTGTGTTAAGGAAGGGGGGAGGACGTCCTGGAGGTGATTTTTTTCTGTTATTAAAGATATACTATTTTAACCTCTTCCATCGAATTCGGCATGTTCAAATTAGAGGAAAACTGAAAAAAAAATCGACTTTTTTATACGGTTACCATGGCAACGCCGCCATATTGGATTTCGACGTCTCTAAATTGATGATTTTAAAATCTATCTCCTCCGTCAAATTTCAATGGAAATTGATAAAACTTGGTGAACATATTGTTGGATAACATCTAAAAAGGTACGTGTTTTCAGCTCTCCCTGTGAAATAAAGAATTTTCTAGAAATTTTTGAAAATGTCATGTCACAAAAAATCAAATTTGGCCGGTTTTTCATACTAAAACCTCATTTTTCTCGAAAACTTACCAACCGAATGGGCCGCGCGTATGTACGTTTTTTAGTCTTTTTATGAAAATGATGTATACCAAATTTGGGTAGAATCGGTTTCGAAACAAAAAAGTAGATAGCAAAAAACTGTCAAAAAAAACTGGGTTTTGAGAAAAACGCGTTTGAAGTTTTTTCTCATCGAAAAATGAACATGGAGAATGTTTTGTTCGGCTTTCAACCTCGGAACAGCACTTTTTTACATACTAGCCCTTTCTCCATGACGTCTGTGTCTATTGTTGCCGTTTTTCGGCTTTCTGGGCGTATCTTTTCTCTAATTTTGCTCCCTACCCCCCATCATTATAAGGGCTCCCATAGAGTCACGTCCGGGTTCTTGAGGGCCTATATGTGCCCCCCATATCTTTTATTGTCCAAACCAAGAGTGTTTTGATCTTTACTATGACATATAGTCCACAACTGAGCTCTGAAGCACCAGAAAGAAACGAAAATTTCACTATTTATATTCATTTTAGAACGCTAACACTGATAATCTGCATGATCAGCATTTTTTTCGCCTCATAGTGGTCATCCAATGTCCATCCCTGGCACTAGGGCTCATGAAATTGCTAGAAGAGATCATAATCAAGTGACTTATGCACGTTTTCCTATATATAATCATATAGTGATGACCTACGACTGCATGTGGTAGCCAGGTGGAGCCAGATCCTGGTTGACAGTAGGCTAGGCCTACCGTTGAATGACAATTGGTCAAACACGTTACAGTGGACATATCCACTTTTTGATACCATTTTTATACGCAAAAAACGCAGGGCTTTTAAGAGAAAACAAAAACCCAAAATCGCATTTTTTTTTAGCAAAATCCATATTTCAGAACGCGCGCCCCCCCCCCCCTCTTAAGAAAAAACAAATCCAGTAGTATTAGAGAGCAGAAAGAGAGGGAAGCAAAAGAAAATAAAGCAGAGAAAACGTTCGAATTAACCTCTTTCGCCCCATTGTGCCAGGCATAAAATAACTGCAGCACAAACAGCGCTAATGATGACAACCATATCACTGCTCACAAGAATTAACACACAGCAATCTCCCTAACATTGGCAGATTCTTGAAACAATTGAGTTGAGATCTGTTTGGTTAGGATTTAACTTGCTGCTCAATGTACGAGATAAAACCCCAGTTCAGCTAGGCAATGCTCGTCTTCTTCTTCTTCTTAGGCACCGACTCCGTCTGGGGTCATCGAGGCGCTTCTTGACACGCTGTGCACCGATTTTCTCCATCGTGGCTGTGAGCAAGGGCCTGGGTCTCCGCAAATGTTTATCCATTCCTGAATATTTTCGGTAACTCTTTTTTTGCCCTGCCTACCAATGGTAGTACAAGTAACCCCCTCGTTTGTTGTATTTGTAATTACCTACGTTTGAGGGCAATCTGCTAAATGTAGCACCTTTGAGTATGAGGTAGACTTCCAGATGATTTTCGCCATTTCGTACTTCTTTCCTCTGGCCCTGTAATGCTTCAAGTCACACTATTTGTTCACCTCTTCGTCTTTGTGTGCATTTTTCCCTGTCATGTGACTGTTCAAGCGAAATTCCTGCTCAGACGCAAAGTCAAGAAGATGCTATTCCCAAAATAGATCAATCCAATTTCTGTCTTTGAATGAAGCGAAAACTACTTTGAAATTAAAGACCAGACGGACATTTATTTTTATTCTTAAACCTTTCCATCGATCTCCTGCTCTTTCTGGGTTCCTGTCTAGTTCAAGACAATGTACTATTGTTTGTTAAACACGCTTATGGAACAAGTTCTACTCCTCTTCCTTTCTTTCTCTTTCTTTCTTTCTTCCTTTCTTTTTCTTTCTTTCTTTCCTTTTTCCTCTACTTATTTCTTTCGCATTTTCTTCTTTCTTCAGTTAATCACTCAGTTACTTAGCTAGTTAGCTGGTTAGCTAGTTCGTTATGTAATTAATTATTTAGTCAGTTGCTAAATTAGCTTGTTATTTAGTTAGTTTAATTTAACATCTTGTCATGTTAATTTTACATCTTTGCATAGTTGAGATGTATGTGATTTTCCCGATATTTCTCGTGAAATTGGTACCTACGACAATGACAGGAACCTCAGAACCAGAAGTTTTACAATATATTTTGAGCAATTACAAACCATTCAAAGTCTTATCTACAAGAGTGTTCTGCAAAATTGTTTGCAGGAAACTAATCCTTTTTAAGTGCGAGTAACTTTCTGATTTTCTAACTACTCTAAGAGTAGAAGATCTAAAACTGACAGTATGAATGAGAGTTCATTATTTCGCAGAATAAGAGCAGGGGGAACTTTCATATGGGTTTGCATTTTCTTTCATTGGTTTCTCTTGCCATGGGCAGAATTTCTCCTTACAATATTCTTCATATTTTTTTTTTGCGGGAAAAAAAGGACAAAACAAAGGCTGAAGTTTTCTCCGGCCTTATGTGGAAATGCAATCTCACAAACAAAACAGATCAACACGAAAATAGAATATGTAAAAATACAAATATCACAAAATAAGCACAAGTATAGAAAAGGAAGAAAAGAAGAGAAGAAAAAAAAGTGAACTTGTCAAACAGAATAAGAGGTGTGAATATGCGTGTGCGTGGAGGGATGGAGAGGAAGGAGGGAGGGGGGGGGGGGAGAGAAGGACT
This sequence comes from Peronia peronii, assembly GCA_039654565.1. Lineage (NCBI taxonomy): Eukaryota > Metazoa > Mollusca > Gastropoda > Systellommatophora > Onchidiidae > Peronia > Peronia peronii. Next base: position 613 of record JBCEWB010163849.1, on the reverse strand, counting down.
CGAACCTGAAAGCAAAACGCTATCAATTGGATTAATGACGAAAAGCCTCAGTTCACTTGGTGCAGGAAATTGATAGGATTCTTGCAACTCTTGTGTATACGAAATTATTGCAAATCCATCGGCATGGATAATGAAGCCCAGAGCTTACAAGCACGTCCTTGTTCGGTACAAAAACATATTCATCGTAAAATAATGTTATTTCATGCTTTCCCTCAATTTTCCGTTTCGTGCACCCTTTCTCAGTCTTTCAGTGCTGGAAACCAAGTCTCTTTGGAAGAAAATGACAAGGTAGAGTACTAACACTCACTTTAATATTGTATGGTGAAGGAACAAAGTTTAAGAATATGTCACTTATTAACTTGATGCAACATGTGCAGCCAAATTGTTAGACCTATCCATTAGCTACACATAGGAAACTTAGTTTGCCAACTTTGCTAGATTTATATAGGTTAAGGTAGAAGTTTGTCCGGGAAGGCAGGGATATTCTACTTAGTTGCAAAAAGTTCTATCAGAAAGACAGAGGGTAATATAAAACAAAGAAAGAAGATAAAGCAGAAATAGACAAACAGGCGGGCAGACAAACACAGATAGACGTTTAGTTGGTAAGATCGAC
>JBCEWB010163827.1:0-10386 GCA_039654565.1 Peronia peronii | reverse complement strand
AACGAAATCAAAATCAGAGTTTGAAAAAGATTTATGGAAACTAATGAATAATGCTTTTTTTTTTTTTTTTTTTTTTTGAAAAACAATGGAAAACATTAAAAACAGAAATGAAACAAAACTTTTCACTGATGAGAAAAAAGTACGAAAACACATTAACAAACTTAATTTTGAAGATGCAATAATCTTTAACGAAAACTTTGTAGGAATAATTAATTACATAACATCTATTAAATTTGATAAACCAATATATTTAGAACAGCTTATCGTAGATTATTCTAAATTATTAATGTTTACATTTTATTATGAAGGTGTTAATGAATTATGGCCAGATAATGAACTGATTGCTTCAGATACTGATAGTATATTGTTATCTGTACAGACTAAAAACATATATGTTGATTTACAAAAGATAATAGACGAATTAGATACATCAGATTATCCAAAGATCATCAATTATATTCAGATGAAAACAAGAAAGTTATTGTCAAATTTAAAGATGGATTAGACGGAAACATTATAAATGAGATGGTGTTCTTAAGAAATGAAGCTTATTCATTCTCAGTGTTTGATTTAGAAAAGTATACATTACAAGAAAAGAAAAAATAAAAATTAACAGGGAAGACAGCAATAAAAAATGATATAAGAGTTAACGATTATAAAAGATGTTTCTTTAACACTGAGGTTCAGATGAATAAAATGCATACATTAAACTCGGGAAAACACAGTATGTTTATAAATGAAATAAATAAAAGAAGTCTATCACCATTAGATGATAAAAGATATATTTTAAATGATGGAACTAACACCATACGATATGGACACTAGCTCTCTCCGACACGCCGGTTAACTCTCTCCGGACTATTAGCTCCCTGACAACAACTAACTTTTTCATATTTTTACGACAGTTTTAATTACAGCTTAGTAACAGAGGGTATTTTTCACACTCTGAACACAATCTTATGTAATCATAAATAGTTGTTTTATTTCTTTTGAATTCTTTCTTTGTGAATTTTACAAAATCTTTTTCATTATTGTACTTAGATTTTATCTTATGTTATGTCATTCCAAGATTGTAAGAAAAATTCTTATTCCGTTTTTCTTTTTTGTCTAAGTAAGCAAATATTTGTTTACATATACTAACGAGTTCTTCATTTGAAGTTTCAATCATTCATATCATAATTTATTATATCTATTTCACAAATTTGAAAGAGCCTTTCTTCTAAATTATTAGGAATTGTTTTTACTTTTTATTTTTTATGTCTATCGTAGTTGCAATATTTCTATCAAACTCTTATATATATATATATATTATTTCATAGAACAAAGTTTTTTCTTTTTCCATTTTTTAATAAAAGTTTCTACCCCTGTACAACACTCATCTCATTTCCATCGGACTCGAATGAAATTATTTTATCTGAGATAACCACACCATAAGCTGTTGTATTAGCAGGAATGGTTGTATTAAAATAAACATTAACCATAATATCGGTTACACTGTTTTTTAACCTTTCACTTTGTTTACTTACATCCACTGCAAAAATTGGATAGAGTATTTGATACTCTTCCGGGGTAATATCCGTACTACTTGCTAACTCATCTATTCCGTAGTAACTGAGTCTAAAATCTTTAGCATCTCCATAAGCCCTGGAAAATTCAGATCTTTTAAATGACAAATCATATGGAACAGCTGGGTATTGTCTCGAGTTTAAGTTTACATGAAGACGTTTCACATCTAGATTATTAAACGTAGAAGGATTAGATGTTTGAATACTTCTATTCCCCATTTGAAAAACTACAAGTATCCATCTAGGTTTTTCCGGTGAATATTTTACTGATAATCTCCATGAAAATTCAGTGGTCTGAGTACAGAAATTGAATCACATTGTCTATTTCTAAAACCAGCTTGGATATTCAGTTTTTCTTCGATGAGTTTGTAGAGTTGAAGTTTCGGTACGTCAGCTGGTAAACCATGAGGAAAGAACCATGAACGTTTAGTATTAGTCACTTTTCCTGCATCGGCATTCGCTTTTCTGTACAATGCAGTGTCGTTTTCACATCTTCTGTTTAACGTTAATTGTTGCCTAAAACCGTAGATAACTTTGTTATAACCTTCCATAAATCCAAAAATGTGTTTTAGAGGAATTTTTAGAGGAAAGGTTCCTTTAGGATCGGAATTTTGAATCAAATATCTTTTTGACTTAACCATGATTTCATCTACACTTACATTGTCATCTTTTTGCCAGAAAAATCTCATATCATTTCTGGGATACTTCAATAATCCCGACATAGTTGTTCCTTGACCTGAGTTATTCATACTTTCTGTTTCTCTTTCTGTTTGTTCATATCGTATACTTTCAAATAAATGCATGAGACCATTAATACCAAAACCTATTTTATCATCTTCCGCATATAGAGTTCCATCTTCCTTAGGTACTTTTCCTTCTATGATTAAATAACTTTCGCTGGGAGGAGTAAAAATATCTTGAGTTTCTATTACTATTCTAATTTCACCACCATTATTCAAATTAGTTCCGGTAACTGGAATATATTCATTAACCTCAGAAGATTCAATGCTGTCATCAATAACTATATCTTCATTAATTTTTAAATAGTCTCCATTTTTAATGTGGACAATATTTACAGATTATCAGTAATATCTCCTTTGCTTTGTAAATCGAATTCCTTAATCATATACTCCTTATGAATAAGAACATTATTCAGTTTTATCTCTTTATTATCTTTTGACATTGCGGTTATACTGCGATTTGAACTAATACCATCACCTAATTCACTTCTTCTAATTATAATTTTAAATACTTTTTCACCATTTACTTGTGTTGGATTATAAACTTCTATTCCTGTGATTATTTCAACAGGAGAATCAAAAGATTCTAATACTACACCTTCTATAATAATAGTTGAACCTAAAGAGTAATTTGTTATAGTATTTGTTTCACGAGTACATTCACCAACAGAACTTAAAACAGCACGAGGTTTACCTGAAACTGAAGAAATCTAATATTCATCATTATAGAATTTTAAAATAGCAGTATCATCATAACGAGATAACGGAACTAAACTTACTATTGCGCGACCCGAATTAAATATTTTGTTTATTATTTTTCCATCTCCTTTTGTAATCAGTTTTTCATTTCTTAAGAGAATGTCAATTTCCCATTCATATTTTGTTGGAATCGCTCTTAGTACTCCATTTTCACCTATAAAACTAACTGGAATTCCTTCAAATTGTGTTAATGAAGAAGGAGCCGGGGATTTAACTTCATGTGAATTTCTCTTTCCAACCTGAAGCCAAATAAATCATTCTCTTTTCCTTCCTCAGTAAATCCATCTACATCTTTTAAATCATTTAAACTGATGTCTTGTGATCCACCAACTTCACTTCTTATATAATATTTTTTATCAATTTTACCATTCTCGTTGAAATCTTCAGCATTTTCCAAATCATCTGGATTTGTAGCATACCTGTGTATAGCAACCTGTGTATAGTAGCAGCAGTCTCATTAAATCAAATTTATCTACACACATTTTTATTGTAAAAAATTAAGTAAATTGGGGGTCAGTGTAAGGTTAAAAAATAGAAGTAGTCTGTAAGGGGCCAGAGGGGAAAAATAGCATGGCAACATACGGTTTTATTTTACTGACTTTTTTCAAAATTTGGTGAAAAATCAAAGTATCCGAAATTATAAGGAGTATCCGAAACTAGAGAGTCAGTCCGAAACCGAAACTGCAAACCGAAAAAAAAAATAGAGGGTGGTCCAGACTCGTACAATCTTACTACTCCTCAGGTTTCACTAATTAAAAAAAAAAATGAAAGGCTAATGCATCATGCAGTGTTCAAATTTTAAGGTGTTTGTGTTTACATCGAATCAAAGTATTTTTACTAATGTTGATGCTCTTCAATTTTTCGTATAATTATTTGCGATGATAGGTACTGGTGTAGTAGGAAATTGATATCATGAAGTATACATTCAACATATTTGGTTTGCCCCTTATTTTCATATGGTGAAGTTTGGAATGGCATTTTTTGCCCCTGAGTGATTAAAAATCTTTAGGATTCGTGGTCTTTTCCAAGTGGAAGGTAGAAGGAGCTGTGGTTAAGTGACTCTAGTCCATTGTCTATATACATTTGAATGATCACCGACTTTACATCACCAACGAATTCCTGCCTACTGCTGCTGACAGATCATTTCATTCATAGTTTCCTCTTATTGTTGTTGTCTTCCTCATAGAGAGAACATAATGGAGCCGTTATAAAGGCAAGTCCCTCCAAACCTATAAAATACAAACCAGGAGTTTTCATGCATATCGACTATATCTAGTCAGGTACTGGTTTGTATAATATACAGCTATTGATGCAATTTCTCAGTTTACAGTGTGAAAATCTAGTCAGACTGACTCCATGAGCTTAAGTCTCCATATGATACATTGTTAGTTTAATTACCCACTTCCACCATACCGGTGTTAATCTTTGGATTTTGTGTATGTTAATTTTGCCTAGACAGAACCTAAACCTGCTAAGGGACCTTTAAGGATGAGGGGAGGGGGAGGAGGGGCCATAAAGTACGTTAATTGGTTTTTGGCTAAAATAAATATTTATAAGAAATCAGTTTTGAGTTTCTCTTTTCTTTTAAAAGTTCTGCTTTCCCTAAGGTATTAAAAAGTAGATATGTCCCATCTAACATGTTTGACCCATGGCCATTCAACGTATGCCCTGGCAACTGTGAGCGGGATTTGGCTCCTTCTAGTTAATATAAGCAGTGATAGATCGTCAATATTCTATTGACACAGGAAACGGATGCATAAAACATTTGATTTTGGATAGTAGTAGTTTGATCCCCAATGCCGGAGACAGAAACTGAGTGACCGCTCTCTGAGCCGAAATAGATTCAGGGTCACGCAGAAATTTGGCGTAGACTTTCACCCGCTTCTCTAGAATGAACGTTTGCATCCTAGGAAAGATGAAGTTGTCTTTTATTTTCTGCTGCTTCAGCGCACAGTTTTAAGCTATCTGACAAGGTACAGGTTAAGACATCTTGGTTTCGACAGAGAGAGTTATAAAGGCCACGTATAGGCTAACAAGAGGGAAAACACTTGTATGGAGTCACCTCCGGATTTTTTCAAGTTATGCTCCCTAAAAAGGATATGAACACAACATCAAGAAAAGGGAAACAGAGATGCAGAAGTCAGGAACAGAAGGTTAGCATCTGAGAAAAGACCTTTATAAGGCGTCACATTAAAAAAAAAATGGCTACAATAAAATTTAATTTAAAAAAAAAAACATGCTCTGTTTTTCTCAAAACCAGATTTTTGCTTGTTGTTTGTTTGTTTGTTTCTCTATTTTACTTACTTTTTTTTTCTGGGCCTATTCTAAATTTTGCATGTTCTTTTCAAAACAAAATAATAATAACAATAAAAGTACGCGTGCATGTAACATTCTGTTTACAAGCTTTGGAGAGAAAGAGTGTTTTTTTTAAAGAATGAAATGTGAACTTTCACACCATGGAATTTTCAAAACTTTCTAAAAACATGTTCTTTTGCACATGAAAGCTGTACTAGATATGCCCAATAAAAAGTTTACCAAGTTTTCATGAGGCTCCGTAGATCTCTGTCGGAGGAGGCAGATTTGAAAGATAGCCATTTCAGAGTACCAAAAATCCAAGATAGCGATACTGCCATCACAACCGTTTGAGAGAGTCATATTTATTTTATTTTTGTTTCTAAAGTCTTCCTCTCATTCTAATACGCTCAATTCGACAGAAAAGATTATATATCTGTGACACCGTAGTTAAAAAAAAAGAAAAGTCACCTACAGTGGCACGCACTCGCTCCCCCTCCCCTTCCTCTCTTAATGTCAGCAAAATGTACAAAATACCAAATTTATTGTCCCCCCTCTGATGAGACTAATTGCTTGAATACATCATGCTATGATCAAGGCAAAGGAATTCTAAAAAAAAATAAGCGGACGAAAAACTCCAGTGAAAGATCGAAAAGACCACTAACCTACGACCTTGGAACTCCGAGGCAAGTACCTTCATACTAGACTATCGTAGGTCGCAGAGTACCTAGATGAGCCACTCCCTTTTTCGCCCTTGTTATAAAAGCGTCCGCGTGTCACAGTTAGCGCGAGATCTATTTGCGCGGACAGCGATCCCGTTGGCTCAGCATAGTCTAGGCTTGGCCTATGTTGGCAATCATCGAACTATCATTTTTTTCCTTCTACATTCTCTCTCCTTCTCTCTCTCTCTCTCTTTCTCTCTTTCTCACTTTCTCTCTTTCTCTCTCCCTCTCTCTCTCACATACACATGAACATAGAAGCTGTTTGTGTGTGCGATAATAACAATAATTAACGCAGTGATATTACAGATCTAGAACACTGACAACTAATTAGTGACTTGTAATATATAGCGGCGTGAAGTTATGAATCTGAGAGCAGGGGTGGTTTAAGTATATTTGATTTTCTGAATTGCAAAATTGGTTGCCTTCAAAATGCATGGAACATAAAACAACAGAGTTGAATTTCTGTTTTCAGGAATTAATGAGATTTTTCCGACGTGAATTTATCAACCATCTCTGATAGCTAAAGAAGACGAGTTGTTGGTTGTGGTAAGACGAAAATAATTTGTCTTCCGAAAAAAAAAAAACAGGAATTGTAGATATAATATATATTACCAGCTGAAAATAAAAAGGCGAACATTCACTCTTCCGAAAACTGTTTTCGTAGTACAATGAATTAAGTCTATGAATCTTAGACATTTAGATCTGGCTGGTAAACTGTGATGTTGAGCATCTTGTGGATCTATGGAGTATTAAAAACCTACTATGTTTAACGAAAATAATATTAGGCCTATTTCTTAACTCTCCTACCTGCTGTTTCCTGGCTCTTTAGAGATAGAATTAGAAAAGTGAAAACATACAATAAAAATGATTTCTTAGATAATGAATTCTTTGAGGGACAATTATAAAGTTGTCTTTTCTTCCTTCGCCCTACCCTTAATCCTTCCCCAATTCCTAGAGCTAACAGTAGCACCAGAGAGATTCACCCTCTCTGGTAGCGCCAGTAAGGGGATAGAGTAAAATAAAATAAAAACAAACAATTATCTATTCGAGATCTCGGTTACAGGCTGACACATTGTGTCAAGGCCACTATAGGCATGAATGAGATCCCACTGGGTCAACACTGCTGTTCGCGAGTAGAGATTTAGACTAGACTAGGTTTAGTTAAGTACTTGTCCTTAGATTCACGGAATGAATATTAATTACCGGTCATGATATTGAGGAAATCTAAAGAACGATAGATTCGGATGATGCCGTCTTGAATTAGTGCATCTGATAGCTCCACAGTGTTGACTTTTTAAGCGCTTCTTTGTACCAGAGGTCTCTATTGTTGACACGGCAGTACTGAACAGTCCGCGCATTTGCGGAGGGACGCTCCGGGCGAGCAAGGACGCTATTTTCGTGGAGTGGATCATCTAGGCCCTCTACGATCTATGATACTATCATTGATGTACTAAACGAACTAAATCGAGAGCTCGCTGGCGGCGATAGCATAGACGTAATCAAGCGGCCACGTTGTTTGTAATTCAAGCTCGCTGGCCGGCACTAGGCCCAACACCTATACCACAGCTCATACTTCACACCCATCGGAGAAGACAGACAACGCTTAAAAATACTAGTCATGCAAGGAGTGGGAACGACAAGGCTAACCAGACCTTTGTTCCTATTTTGTTTGTTTTTCAATAGGAGTGGTGAATGCATTTTTGTTCTCCTAAATCGAAAGATATTGTAACTGAGAACCGTTTAAGATGACCAGCCAGCTTATGCAGTAAGATCATAATATACGAAAAGTAAGGTTCCAGAGTCAACTTCCAGAAATTGGCGTATAGTCTTCTCGTCTTGTGGCAACTACCCATTGCTTCAAGAGATTCTCTTTAGAGAGGGGAAAACGATGAAAGGTAATTTGTCCCTCTGAAACAGCATTTCTCTGCTGACGATTTGTGCACCTCCATGGCGCACAACTAGTTAGCATTTTACCAATCTCTTAAAGACTAGGAACAATGACCAAATTCCACACACAAAACACGACTTGATAATGAAGAGGAGCACTTCGTCCCATACTGCTTATAGACAACAACAACAACAAAACTATTTTATTTTTTTTTTAGCCACAGCAACATTCTGGACCAAAAATCTGGTTCAGAAATGATATATATATATGCATAGGTAACAAATAGATAATTTAATTTTTTAAAATTTACTTTGACTCCAAATTAGCTTAACTGGATGCCGCTTAAACCCCATTTAGAATAGAAGTTATCGTGCTTAAGTTCAAATAATAATCTCATGTTTTTGTTCTCTTTTTCATTAAAATAATCTTGACTAAAGAAATCTGTTAGTAAAAATGTTATCTATTGTGGTCTCAATAAATCCCTGTTATGTGGAAATGAGTTTGGCACCACATACATGCCAGATCGTTATGGCAGATATTTAAATTATCATTTGAAAATTATGACCAAAACAGCTGACGGATACCAATAAATCGATTTGATATCAAATCATCATCATCATCATCATCACCATCATCATCTTCATCATCATCATCATTTTACGGAAAATGTCTTAAAATTAAGACGACTGTCCACTTTCAACTAATCAAATACACCAAAAAAGTTGAAAAACAATACGAAGGATTTAGAATTGCGATAATAAAGTTAAACTGATCTCGTTGGCCAAATTTTCGAGCCCGCTTGGCTCTTCGTCGGGGCAATAATAAAAACATATAAAATGTAAATAGGGTATTGCTGTACACGAAAGGAAATGGGTAATTAAATGATTTGTTTATTGTATAGGACAGGCTTTTCAAAACTGTTCAAAAAGGGAATAAAAAATACATTTTTAGAGCAATACGATCTTTACAACTTTTACAATGGTCAGATCAAATGAATATATCTGAGACCGTTATTCTGTCAGGCTATTTTATTCGTTTGTCATCTATATAGGTTTTTAATATTTATCTCTAAGAGTGACACCGCCGAAAATTGTGCTGTCTTTAACTTTGGAAACACATTGTGCTCTCCTTTTGATTACGCAATAAGGTCAAAATCATGAGGTTTAATACTAAAGGGTGAATTACAGGAATACCCTAAGTACATGAACAATAAAACAACAATCCAAACGCAAAGTTGATGAAATCTCTTGAAAAGATATACCGTATTCCCTACAAAGTGAAATAGGCGTGGGCGGAAAGTAAGGCACTAGTTATTAAAAGGGAGATTTCTTAAAAAAGGTTCATCTATATTCAATCCGCCACAGACTGAATGACACTTTAGGGTTCATATCCACTTAGACTCTATCTCCAGAAGTTCCTCTGGTGAACCCGACTGTAGACCAGTGATCCTCAAATGACGTATGCTATGGTTGGGAAGATTAAAATGATGTCCTACGGGATATGTTTCAGAGTTCGTTTTCTTTGTCCTAGCATTACTCTTGTGGTTGGAGAATCTTGTACGTAATGCTATAGTTGTCTTGTCTACATATTGTTTCTTGCAAAGCGTACATGTGATGACATAGATCAAATTCATGCTACTGGAGCCTAAAGAAAGTTTAATGTAATGTTTTTGGTTTGTGGCAGTGCTGTAGATACAGTAACACTCAGTGGCATGAGGGCAAGTCATACATTTTGGTCGGAAATAATTCTGAGTCTTGATGGTGTTACTTGAACGTGTTCTGACCAAAAGATTGGATAAACTTGGAAGAATTTTCCTAACAAAAATTGGGGAATCCTTGAACATGTTTTTCGTTTTCTCTGATTTGGTAAGAATGTCAGTATATTTGTCATATAGTTCTCTCATCTTTGGTAGTTTCTGATTGTGTTCTAATACATATACAAGAGGACGGTGTGTGTTTTTCTGTCTGTATCGCAATAAGTTGTTTCTGTCCATAGTAGCAATGTTATGGAGGATTGGATCAATCATATCAGGTCTATAACCGTTTTTGAGTAGTTTTGTTTTGAACTCTTGGCCTCTCTTGGAGAAAAGATCATTTCAGAGGACATTCTTCGGAGACGAAGAAAACCGCTATCGACTATGGATCTAAAATGTGTCTAGGATGGTCTGAGGAGGGATATAAGTAGTTGTGAGCGTCAGATGGTTTTTTTTTATACAGATCGGTACAAATTTCATTTCCATGGGAGTCCATTCTTTCAGAAATCAAACAGAAAATTTCATCATCGTCATCATCATCGTTTCACGAGAAAATGTCTTAAACTTTAGACGACTGTCCACCGGTAACAAATCAAATACATCAAAAAAGTTGAAAAACAATACGAAGAATTTTGAATTGCGATAATATAAAGTTAAACTGATCTTG
>JBCEWB010163816.1:0-10387 GCA_039654565.1 Peronia peronii | reverse complement strand
TATCTATCTATCTATCTATCTATCTATCTATCTATCTATTTATCTATCTATCTATCTATCTATCTGTCTATCTATCTGAATATCTGTTTTACTTTTTTTCTTTCTTTCGAAATTAATCTTCCTCTCCCCCCTCCATCTCTAAGTCTAGCTTTCTCTCTCTCTATATATATACATTTATCCAGGCTTGTCTGATTGTCATTCTATACATGTCTCTCTCCCTCTGATTCCTAGTCACCTCGTACTGCCTTCTCTCTATATATATATCACTTCCCTCTCTCTCTCTCTCAATCTTCCTCTCTACCCTCCGTCTCTACATCTAGTTTCCCTCTCTTTATCTCGCTCTAAGCTTGTCTCCTTGTCACTCTGTATGTGTCTCTCTTTCTCTCATTCCTGTTCACCCTCGCAGTGTCTTACTTTCTCTCCCCCTCCTCTCTCTCATCTCCCCTCTCTCTCTTAAACACACACAGACATACACACGCACATGTACACTATTGTTCAGCTAGTATGGCATATTACATTGCATTTTTTATTGCACTCATCAGACTTTCTGTTGTATTTCTGGATTAGTCCGTCAAATTATTTCCTGCAGACCAGTGAGCCACAAACATGAAAATAGTCTGCACTTCAATGGAAACCAATCATTCAAAAGCAGTTATATAAATACGCTGTGTAGACGGACCGCTCGCTATATAGAAACAGCACTCGTCGGATCACTGTGACCTAGCATTTATTGAACACAAATAATGAACTCTGAATTGTGACAAACAAGGAAACACATACACACACACGGGCGTGCCTACACACACAGACACCTACACACACACAAGGGTGCGCGCACACACACACCCACACAAATCCGTTTAACGTAGCGTGTTATTATTGAGGACAAATCTTGCATTCTAATCTTACAATAAATTGCCGAAAAGGAAGAACGTGTTTATTTAGTTCAACGATAATAAAACATTAAAAAAAAGAACTCTTGTCTGTGTGAAGTTTTTATCTGAAGCCAATTACACGATCTAATTTCTTTCTTTTTTATCTAATTTCTTTTCTTTTTTTTCTGCTTTGGACCAAGAGACTCTTTAAACTCAAAAAAAAGAGCTCGGAATAGGAACAACTGGGTTCCTTTTCCACACATTTGTACATAGTTAGGAGTGCTAAGTAAATTGCAGCGTTCTGTTTCTCGTTGACAAGGAAGTTAGCCAGGGTTTGACTGTCTTCCGCGATGTATCCATATTTGTTTATTTTGTCTATTCTGCTTATGCCATAAAGCGTTGAGGAGGATGGAGTCGTTTTCCTTAAACCAGACGTACCTTCAATGAGGGATAGCTGGTTTCTTTTCAATAGTCGTCCATCTCGCCCCATCATCTTTTCCTTCGTCGTCCCCCTCCCCCTTCTGTATTGTATTAAGTATGTGGCCTTTCAATCCTAAGAAAGTGCGATTATCTCTGTTTGAATTGCAGGCCCAGGTTTGGTAAATATAAACAGAATTTTGTGTCCGGAAATTTGGATCTTGGAAATTGGTCCTGGATAGTGACATCTCTGCCGGCTCTTTATTCGATTTCTCACTGCCCAAGGTACATTAATGTGCATAACGTAGACATGGGACGCCCGAAATATTTTCCATTCTTGTCAGAGAAAGCTAAACGTTGGGGCTTCCTATCCAAGAAGTGAGGGAACCGTTGATTCATTAAAAAAAAAAAAAAAAAGGAAAAACGAATTCGAAATCATTTACATTCCCCACTAAGAGTTGAATCCGAAAGAGTTGTTTACACTGTGCTCGAGAGGCAGACATCTAGCCGCTTGGCCAGGTGTTCTCCATTTCAGGATGTCTTTGATGCCTGACTGATTCCTCTATATTGGACGCTTTTATTGCTTCCTGTTCAGAATGACATTTTTACGACATCCCAGAACCACTTTACCCTTGGACATGATATGCAGTGTTATGGCTGCCAAAATTCTGAGCAAAAACCGATGATCGTGATAAAAACAAAAAAAAAACAAAGAAAAACGTTCTTGTCTCTCCTAGTTAACCATGGAAAACAAACTCAAGCACTGGTGACGACAAGGGAATGGAAAACGCTAGAGACTCTCTCATTTCTGTCGAGGAAAACTTACACTCTGTTAGCGGTTTCCACCATCACGCGACCAACCATTTCAGCAGAATCGACCACTAGACAGCACTCCATGGTCCAGATGTTATACAATTTCTCCTCTTATACTAATCTGTTATCCTCAAACCTGTCTGTGGTGCTAATGGACTGATGGTCAAATCAATATGCTAAACGAACACTGAATTATACATGAGCAAAGGACTCCAGGGGCGCGGACTGACTAGAACATTCATGAACATTTTGTGTGGCTGTATGTGGACCTGGGTGTGAGTGCCAGTTACTTACAACTGCCTTATCAACTGTGAATGCAATGATTCCTTCTTGAAGACAAATAAAGCTCGTCTTCCGTTATCTCATATGATCTTTTATCTCACCTTATCTCACTTCATCTCATCCTATCTCATGTTATCTTATCTACTTTGTCTTAAGTTATCTTATATAATCTTATCTCATTTTATATATATCTTACCTTGTCTATCTCATCTTATCTCATCTCATTTTCTCTCATCTCATGTTACCTCATCTCATCTTATCTTACCTCATCTCATCTTATCTTATCTCGTTGTATCTTTTCCTTTTTTTATCGTATTTTATTTCATAAGATCTTATCTCATCTTATCTTATCTTATATTATCTCATGTAATCTCATGTTATATTATCTATTTCATCTTATCTTATCTTACGTATCTTAGCTGTCTCATCCCATCTTATGTTATCTCATTTTATCTTACCTCATTTCATCTTATCTTATCTTTCTTATCTCATCTTATCTTATCATACATTATGTTGTCTTATCTGTATCACCTCATGTCATATTATTTTATCTCATTTCATCTTATCTTATATTATCTCATCTATCTCATCTCATCTTATCTATCTCTTCTTATTTATCTTATTTTTTTCCTATTTTCATCTTATTTCATATTTATCTATCTCATCTCATCTCATCTCATTTATCTTTTCTCGTCCTATCTGATCTCATCTTATTGTATCTTATCTTACCCTATTCATCTCATCTCATTTTATCTTACCTTATCTCATCCCATTTCAACTTATGTTGTCATATTATTTGCACAATATCACCTATCTCTGTGAGTTGAACGGTAACTTTGAACCTGTTAAATGCAGCACAGCAGCCCCAAGAAATGCGACATCAGGGTTTAGGCCTACTGTACACGTTCACACAAGTGATCTAAAACTACCACCCCTTATATCACCCTTCTGACAGTCGGTCAGGCTCGCCCAGGACTGTTCAATCAATTGGATCTTAAATCGGACTGTATTTAGAAACCCAATTTTATCCTATCTTATCTTAATTATATTATCTTATGTGATCTGATTTTAATTTATTTTATCACAATTTATCTTATCTCAATTTATCTTGTGTTCTTATCTTATCTATTTATCTTATCTTATTTATTGATGTTTTGGTCATTGTTGATGAACCGATAAACTAATTAGTTATTATGAAAATCTTCACGTCAAAATTGTCAAAAAGCCAGCAAAATTCAATTCTGAAATAGAGAAAAATGTCACTCTATAATTTGCTCTTTGGTATATACGGCTAGTCAAGCAAAGTGCGAATAGTGAACTGGTGTCAAGTTTTCCACATCGTTAACACCGATGTCAATGTTACGGGTCAGATGTCGTTGTAACGAGCTGACAGGCGCTTGGCCCAGGCTGTACATTTTGGTCTCTTGTTCTGAATGAAATCAATCCAATATCTTTTACACTCACGTTGATTCTGACATGTTTGGATCATCTTTCCCCGTCTGGAGTACATAAATTCATTCTGTCTCGTCTTATAGAGATTGTTGAAAGTTTAAACTCTGCAGTACATTTCTGTTTGCCATTAACTCTGTCAAAGTGAAAGCAATCAGAATGTTCGTTAGTCGACAACATTATGAAAGGGTTTCAATTTGATGAGTACACCACTGTCGGCTTTGATTAAGAGCGATATTGATATCCAGTATGGTAAAAAAAAATGGATCATTTCCCTTGTCCGGGGAGTACATAAATATGTTCTCAGGTTACAGGATTGTAGTTTCTCCAGCCAAAGCCATGACCTTTTCCAGATCCTGTGGCCCGTATTGTGTCATTAGATCTGACACCATTTCTCTTCTCTTGAAGGGTCTGAGTGTTTCCATCAGGACGGCGTTTTAATAGAGACAGCTAATATTAAAGCTTGACTTGCACAGTGTTACTGTCAGGAATAACAACATAATAGTGCTACTATCGTGAATAACAGGGTAACAGTGTTTACTGACCAGAATAACAGCATAACAGTCACACTGATGAATAATAGCTTGACAGCGTTACTGTGGTGAATAACAGCATAACAATGTTACTGTGGTGAATAACAACATAACAATGTTATTGTGGTGAATAACAGCATAACAATGTTACTGTGGTGAATAATAGCATAGCAATGTTACTGTGGTGAATAACAGCATAACAATGTTACTGTGGTGATAATAGCATAGCAATGTTATTGTCGTGAATAACAGCATAACAATCCTATTGTGGTGAAATCTGACCGGTGTCAAGGTCGTTCCCTGCATTGGCCATTAATACAAAAGTTTCTATTTCTTTACACTATATGGTAATGATTAATATCCCTGTGAGTTTCCAACAGTACCAATATAAACTCCAGCTACTGGAACTGAACAGATTATAGGATTTGCCAAAGTAGTCTGATTTCCAACTGGGATGCGGTTGAAGAAAATGATCTAGAAAGGGCTCCTTTTTTTTATTTTTTATACGACAACTTAGAAAAGCATATGTCTTTACATCAAACGTAATCTAAATATAGAGAGACAATATTCATGATATTTGCAAAGTGATGTTTTTAGCAAGGCAAACACGGACTCACAGAAATTATTCAGGAAATTATGGAATAAACCCCAACAATTTGAACTTTCCAAAGTAAAAGCTATCGTCTCCTTGACTGTAGCGATAATTTTGCCGCATCTCACGACATGTATTTGCCAACGTATCTCTGGGGACTATGAACACTGCAGATTGGTAACCGTTGTCATAAACCATTCTCTACAGTGGGAGATCCTGATGAATATTCAAATGTGGGTCAGAACAGTAAGTCGACAGCTTAACGGTGGTACCAGCTGCCTGGCAAATGATTTTTGTTTACTGTACTGTGTCTCTCAAAACATGCAAAGCTAATTCATATGTCCTCATTTCAATTGTTTTGTTCTTCCAGTTCTGTGCCACTGAACGGTCAGGGAGATAAAATTGTCACTCTCGTGGGCCAAACGTATGGTTTCAGTGATTTCGCACAGCCGAGATAGCCACTCCCAGGAGGTTGAAAGGCCTAAAGAAAACAGCATCCCAAACACCTGGGTTTTTCTCAGTAGAGCTTCCACACCCCCCCCCCCCCGCCCCCGCACCTTCCTCCAGTTCCACCCATTCCTCCCCCTTCTCTATATTTGCACGTCCTCTACCTGGCAAATGATTTGCATGAGCATGACTCCTTGATGTTAACATAATTATTTAATCCGTTCTTAATCAGAACACCCAACCTAGCCTAGCGTGTGTGAGGCTAAAGCTTGCAGGCTTGTATCCCTTTCTACAAGACAACTATGGTCGTTAGAACCACAAGCAGATTCTCCATCATAAGGAAGTCAATGGTGATCATTTGTCATGAAAAAGCCGTATGCTTGGGTTTGAAGGGGCGCTTAATTTTGAAGTTTTTACCGCTGTGTGCGGCTCTTCGGAGTGAAAGAGTTAAAGACTCTATATTCCCAACTATTAACCTGTTTTATGTATGACAATTATAATCTTCTGGTTGTGGAAGAGTCTGAGCTTGTCCTACTTTTTTTTTCCTTTATTATTTATTACTTTGAGATGAGATATGGATTCTCAAGGAGCAATGTGTAGTGGAATCTCCCGTCCCCTTCACTGAGTATAAGCTATTTCTTGTCCAAAGATCTCAATAACCAATGTGGCATATTGACATCACATACGACAGACTAGATGGAGAGACAGTTTGTGTGTGAGGAGCATGGCGACTTCTCCTATTGTTTGCGCTAAGCAATAAATACAAATGTCCCTACAACAAAACACAATTGAGTTCCAGACTGCGTGTGAGGTCATTATTTTGTTGTCTGATAACAGATAACGATCCCAGCAAATAACTCCGTTTGCTCTCGGATGTTATTGTCCTTCACCTTGGCGCAATGACAGCCTCAGGTTTCTAGCTGGTGCTGAAAGTATGCCTTTGCAGTGCGCTAATGTTATACCATTGTTATAGTGCAGCAGATATGGATTAGATCTGTTATTATGGATTACTGTTATTACAAAGCATCCCCATTACATAAAAATGTCTAAAAATTTAAGACAGATTGTCTATTGACAACTGAATTAATAAAAGAAACAACTAACAATGTGGAAAGCTCGATGCCGTAAACAGCTGAATAAATTTATAGTACTGGTCAAATGTTTGAAACATTTTGATTCTATATCGGGGCAACATGGCAAAATTTATCATGTCATTCTTCTTATTGTTGGTAATTATGACATGGATGTTAAAGTTAACAAAAATATCATACTTTTTCCCCGACAGGGGTTTTGCCCCCCCCCCCCCCCCCCCCCCCCCCCCCCCCCCCCCCCCAAAAAAAAAAAAAAGAAACACAGCTGTCACTGGTTTCACTGACACAATGGTCCTCTTTCATTAGGTTTACGCATAACCGAAGATTCTCTCAACCGAGGGTTAAACAATCATTGGATTCGACAGCCACTACGACCGCTTGTAGATGTCCGCTTGTGTACCATTGATGCAAACCACCTTAGGCTCAACAAGCGATTGAAAATACGCATTTTACATACAAGTACGAAGACATTTATTTATTTGGAATATCAATATAATAAGAATTATAAGACCTTCAGTATGACTTCCGATGTTTAACGAGCTTAATGCAAAATTCGATGTCTTTGCAAGAGTCACATAAATCCGATCTATTAACTCCTCAAAAAAA
The DNA here is from genome assembly GCA_039654565.1 of Peronia peronii. Classification (NCBI taxonomy): domain Eukaryota; kingdom Metazoa; phylum Mollusca; class Gastropoda; order Systellommatophora; family Onchidiidae; genus Peronia; species Peronia peronii. The sequence goes on along the minus strand of JBCEWB010163816.1, from coordinate 3,282 downwards.
GGTGATAGCCAGTGACTTTTCCATGTGTCCAGACTTTACGGACATCCTGTTCTATGGCCTTGATATCAATAGAGTTAAAGCTCAATACAGAAGGATTGTGTTCTACATGACATGGGAATGACCCGGTATCCCGGTATCTTTCAACCAGAAATGCGATCGGATCGTAAACAAAAGCTACAAGCCAGAGCTGAATCGTCATTTCGCGGAGGTTTATCATTCCGACTTTTATACACGTAGGTTCCGTACAATAAGTATCAGCAATCCGTGTCATGTCAGTGAGTATACGTTCGTTTTACCTTTTTTCTAACGAAACAATAATAGCGCATAGTTGCCAAGCGTGATATTGACTCCGAACTAGAAGCCTGTTGAGAATGTTCGAGGTATAAGGAAAGGGGGAAAGGAGGGGAGGGGAGAGGAGGTGAAAAGGAAGAATCTGGAAGACCTACTTACCCTAGGCAGCTGGCGGTAGTCGCGAGTCCTGCGTTTGTGCACAGACCCTGGAAGCGAAAAGGAAGTAGCCTCGTTTTCGTTGCCAGCAGAAGTCAAGTTTTTGCCCTCCGGTGAGCGGAATGATGGGTAAAAAGGGGGCGGGGTCAAAGGGCGCGGATGGTTCGCTGGAACGAAAAGGGGGGGGGGGGGGTGGAGGGAGTGGGCGGAAGAAAAAGTGGGAGAAGGAATCGTAGAACATGATGTTCGTTCGTGACGCTTTGCTAAACAAGAAGGAAGGGCGATGAGTTTAACCCTTAATATGTCTATAAAAATTTCTGTTGGCGTACCTGGTTTCTATATGAATATTTTTATTCATGTTCCAAAAAGGACAGTTTAGATAAAAGGCAATAAAAACCGAATATTTTCCGTCTATACTGTAGTTACTCAGAGAGTATAATGAGTGAGTTTTTAACCAGATCTGTCTCCTGACACTTTTTGTAGTTTTATGGTTGTTGATTTGAACTCAGGATGATAAAGCGTCTTATATGAGCAATTTATCAATTAATTGTTGCAAGGTTGGTTTTCACAGCAGTAACAAAGTAAAGTACATGTATTGACATGGCATGTTGTCAGTAATGAGCCCTTTGATGGTAAAGCCGACAGTCTATGGACCTCTGATGGAGCATTTCAGACTAGATCACGAAACGAAACTACTATTGTTTGCTCTGGAGAACATAGAATTTTGAGTAGCTAATGCTATGTGGATGGCTCGGCCTTCCGAAAGAAAGAGGGCTCCGTGGAATCAACAAAATGAAAGTGGTGGCTCTCGATATCAGAAGGTTAACTCTTACTGACTCAACACATGAGAACGAAAGTGACATGATATAATATGTAGCTGGAATAGGCTTGCACACCGATACAACAGCCCTGTGTAAGAAATGTAATAGGACAAAGATTAACTCAATAAAAACTGAGCGCATAAAATTTTGGAGTGAATTATATCAAGAAATGGTCATAAAGTTCAGAATTTTACTGGTGGCGAGGACCCTGTTGATATAAACAACCACTGTGATATTCAAGATTGCTTTACAGTTACAATGTCAGATGGGTAAATTTAAAGCTGCACTGGATCGTAACCCTACCATTATCAAGAGATCAATCGGCTCCAAAAATGGACGTTTCTACCTCGCTGAAATAAGTGATATGAATATAAACATGGTTATCCTATCTATATTCTAACCTGAACTATAACTTTTCAAAACTACACCTTTCATCATTCTTGCCCAGGCTGCTTCGTTATCTATCGATACTAACAGTTAGTAATAGGGTTAAAGATTTCAACATCAGCAAATATCTGTAGAGAAACAATGACAAACATGTCTAGTGCGCTTCTTATACATTTCATCACTTGAGCACTTAACACTGGGTAACCGTGGAGAACATTGCTTTAACCCTTAGGATACTAAGTCTCTGCACTGAAATCAGATTTTCTGCACTCATTGTGATTTCCACCTTTCTATAAGCCTGCAAGACTTGTGCATTTACAATCACCTCTTGAAAAGGAGATGTGCCTACTAGAGAAAAATTACCACAAAAGTTTCCAAGGAATTCCATAAGGAACGCACATTGAACAGCGACCTGTGAGCGAGAATAAGAATGACTTATAGGGCCATGCGGGGGTCTTCCGAGTTCAATTAAATCAGAGAAGTTAAAATGCCTGCTGACGTCAAAAGAAATTTCGGCTTGGCGAAACAATCCAGGAAGGTGCAGTGGGCGGTAACAACAAAAAAAAAAAAAACAGGACAAGACAGACCTAGACGAAATGAATGTGTTTGCAGCATTAAAGAGTAGACAGGCCCTAGTTTGGCAGAGCCTAGAAGAAAGATAGACTGGCAACAGGAAAGACCGGACAAGCCTCAAATTGGCAGAGCCTAGAAAAAATATGGAATTGCAATATGAAAGACAGCACGAGCTTCAGATTGGCAGAGTCTAGAAGAAAGATAGATGTTCGTCCATCGCAGGCAATGAGGACCACTGAATCCTTATATGACGGAGTTGGAACTGAGTGTGTCCTGAGATGGCCGATCATACCAATCCAGGGACGGAAGTCCTTCCCACATATTGGGCCGGCGTGGGCGTGGCTGCAGTTGATCTGCTTGCCGCTCGCACTTTGCGTTGACGTCGCTTTCTTTCACTCTCTGCTGTCCGTTTCTCCTCGGCTGATTTGACGCCCTTGCTGATCAGTCCACGCCAGTTGGAGCGATCCAGCGCTGCTGACTCCCAGGACATGTGGTCTATATGTAACGCCTTCATGGTTATGGTTATGGTTTTGGTAAACTTTTCAACCTCCTGTCGTGGTGATCATCTCAGCTGTAGAAAAACGCACAAAAATTTAAGTCTTCAGGGAGACTTTCATGTTGCCTTTAAAGCGCTTACGCTGACCACCATGACAGCGCTTGCCTGTGGACAGCTCCCCAAAAAACAGCTGCTTCGGGATGCGATTGTATGACATCTTTATGACGTGGCCAGCCCATCTGACCTGATTTTCAAATATGGAATTGCAATATGAACGACAGGATGAGCTTCAGATTGGCAGAGTCACTGAAGATAGCAGGGGGCCGCCGCCAATGGCGAAGTCTAGTTGTGGACGTCGTTCTTAACGATCCCATGGTCACGGAATAGGAAGAAAGAACCATCGTTCGCCGTTTCCAAATCTTCAGTAAGCTATTTCGAGATCGTTCGAGATCGACCACAACATGACCATGTTGTTTCGACCAAGTTTCGCTCCATACATTGATTTGTGTAAATGCTCTGTACCTGGCAGGCAGGTCCTGAACAATGATATTCAGACAT
>JBCEWB010163805.1:0-10387 GCA_039654565.1 Peronia peronii | reverse complement strand
AGATAGATAGATAGATAGATAGATAGATAGATAGATAGATAGATAGATAGATAGATAGATAGATAGATAGATACCTGTACAAAATTGTCAACTGTTTTTTATTTATAATGTGTTTAACAAAAAAAAAAAAGAAAAGGAAAGAAACATATCAGAACAGAACAGAACAGGAGGAGACGTAGATCACTTTAAAATAATATAAATGAATAAATAAATAAATAAATAAATAACTTCAATAGGTAATCTTTTGCATAGATGCAGCCTCAAGCACGAAATAATGATTGTTAACCCCTCCTCCCCCAACACACAAACATGTAAAAATGAAAACGGCAGAGTCAGCGGTTAAGACTAAGATTGATGTTAACTTTATTGATGTCGTCATGCGGAAATTCCGTTCAGAGTTAATGAGATATGGTGTTGAGTGACATGATAATATTGATAATGTTATATATGCGCACATAAACTAACATATACCTCATCACGATCTAGACAAGGTGGGCTCTATGCAGGCTGCTGCAGCTTGGTGGATGTATATTTTTGGTTATGAATGAATGTCCAAAAACGATTTTGATTTATTTACTGATTTAATATAAGAACAGTCTTTAACAATCTCAACGTCCCTTGCTTTTAGAGAGAGAAAAAGAAAGAAAAAAAAAGAAGGAAAAAGGCCCAAAACCAAACAACAACAACAACAACAACAACAACAACAACAACAACAACAACAACAACAGCAGCAGCAGCAACAACAACAGCGACAACAACAGCAACAACAACAACAACAACAAGAAAAAAGAAAAAAATAGTTAAAGAATAGATGCCCAATGAAAATTACAGTAGGGCTGATTTTACCAGATATTTGTGTCAGTATTGCTGTTATATATATATATATATATATATATATATATATATAAACGATTTTAGCGTCTAGTTTTTTAAGTATATTATTATGAGACGACGAAAAGGGCAGACAGCATTCATAGACTCTTGGGGCATTTACAGGCAATCTCCTTCAAATCAATATAGCACGCTCTCACACACACATAGACACACACACACATATAAACACTCACAGACACAATAGATCCGAAAGACTAGAAGAGGTAGAGCCGTGTCGCAATTTGCTGAAGAGTCAATCGAAGGAACACACTATGTGGTAAGTGATTGTACGTCGTCCAGTGGTGTAGGGGACATAACTGCTGAACATGGAGTCTTTTCCCCTCGTTGTTGGTGTCTTCGGGGACAACCTCAAGCTGTTTGCGCACAGTATTTCGAGGAGGTGCACCTTTTGTTCCGCTCCTGAAACATAAGACCGGTGGGTTCACACCGGTTATTGGGCACCACATCTCGGCGCGGCGCCTGGCAAAGCGGACGCGCAACTCGGCGTTGGGGCCAAACTCCGTGCACTCACAAGTAAAACACAAGGGGAGGGAACTTTATTCAAGGGATACAACTCTTGATCAATATTAGCACAGATCCTGTTTCATTACTGAAATTGAGGGGGTCTCAGGGCCCAGTCGGTGTTCGCAAAAAGGAAAAATGGAAAAACACACACATGTTCTTTCTGTCTTTCGTTCTCTCTATCTTTTTTTTTCCTTGACAACATGGCTATTTAAAAAAGCTGTTAACAAAATTTCATTTTTTTTTCAGTTTCAATTCCCATTCTCCCCCCCCCCCCACCCCCCAATCCTACACTGTTAATGAGAGAGCTCTCATTTTCACCCATAGACAAGGCTCTGACTCATGCTCATATTTGAATTTACCTTCTCTCTCATTTCTGTTAAACAAACGCTCATTAGAATTGTTGGCCAACTAAGCGTTTTCTCAAGATAGCGAATGGGTCAAAACTTGTACGGCAGTTTTCGTTCATTATCACGATAACGAAACAGAAACGCCTTGTTACATGTTCCTTTTTTTTTTTTTTTTTTGAAATTTGATTTTCTATTTCATTACAGCTATTTCTCTCCCTTCTGGCACATTTCTGAATGAATTACATGATTTAACTCTTAATGTCCGATGATTATTTTTCATGGGTTAAACAGAGGTAACTCCTTTAAAAGCCTTTTTGTTCAAAATCCCCGTGGGCAAGATCAGACTAGTTATGTTTATGTTCAGTTGAAAGGACAGCCATATTGTTATGTGGTTGACCCTTACAGGATCATCATAAGAAGTCTGTCATGAAACCAAATTTAGTGCCGATTTTTACACAGAAAGTGTTAAAACTGTGTTTCGACCAACGCAGCCACAATCTTGCAGACACGCCATTAAATAAAACTTCAGGACTAATACTTACCTCATAATCATGTTCTCTTAACCCTTTAATGACAGTGGGAGTTATATATGTATCCTTGTTTGATGACTTCCCTTTGCTTTGCAACCTTTAATCGGCAAAGTTGTGCACATCCTTTGATATAGCTTTTGACTCGTAAACGCATTGAACTGTGCTAAGCCCAACATAGAAGTAATCGTGATGACGTGCTGTTAAATCCTAACATAAACAAACAAACAGTGATATTGTCATATAAATTAATTCTTTATATTCATATTTCACTTTGATATCTTTTGATATCCTTCAAAATTTTGACTGTTCATTCCTGTGAAATATGCCTAGACATTCACACTTGTTCATCTTTACACCAAATTTGACGCCAAAGAAAACAATAATCCTAAAGAACTGAACACTGGAAATGCATTTTCCAGTAGTTTGCACAGAGTAAGAATTGTTTTCATCAAAGCAGCGAAGGATAAAGGGAATTTATAAGCATTGTAAAGCAATTTTTATATGAGACCTTTACATCCGACAGTTGTCAAATAATCATGGAGAAATACAATCTATTATTTCCTCGTCTTATAGTAGTTTTATGTGTGTTTGCTTGAGTGTGTGTGTGAGTGTGTGTGTGTAAAGGGAAGATACTTGGCAAATTTAAACAATCTCTTATTATGTCTGCCTGTATAAACACACAAAAATATTATTTACACAGCGCTGTGATGCCATCCGTTGTTACAGAGATTTTTTGAATCCGCCTACAGACACTTCCTGAGAGGTGCAATGTCATGCCTGCAAGCTGTTCTACTGAGGAATGAACAGATAATGAGACAGAGAAATTACTTAGTAAGTTATTTAACCTTGTTCTGAAATAGTCAGACCAAAATACAGCAGACATCTGTGAGCTCTTCTTCCTTGGCCATTTTGACTTAGTATCATATTAGCTCTAATCCTAAGATCATGTTGTGCCACATGAAAGCACAGTGAAGTTCTTAAACTTTTGCTGTTCAATTATGGCAGGCTTGTATTTTCATTTGTTGATAACTGGACTTAAGTCATTTCCCCCTACACTGCCTTGACTTAGGCTTTGGGCTTGTCTGATTTGTGATTTAGCCAAAACGGTCGCCAAGGTGAGTCCGTTATTGAAGTCCTCAACATATTCGTCCAGAAGTCATGCCAACTTTGCATAATGTCTGCAGCTAATGGACCTCAGCATTTTTTCTCTGCGTTGTGAAAAATCCGTGTGACTGGGGTCTGGTCGTTATTTCTTTTCTGATACATGCATGTCCGAGAGCAGGTTTAATAGATCTGCTCTAGTTTTTTAGTCGCACATAAGTGTTATAGGCCTGCAGTCAGCGAGTCGAAGCTTTTTTTTTTTTAATCTGCCTTGTCTTGAGTTGGGTTCTGACTTCTAGATTAGTGATTTGGCCATACTGTAAGAGATCGATGAAACTTCAGCAAATCTGCCATAGCCATTTTTTTTATCTGTTCTTCACATCAGTTTTGTATGCATATGTTTGCAGCTAATAAGGCCAGGCCCTTTTCCCTCTTCATTATCTTGACTTGCTTTTGACCAGCAATTTGGCCATGTTTTGAAATATGCAAGCCTGAATAGAAGCTGTTGAAACCTTAACAATCATAGCCTGATAGACTTACCACTGCAAGTCTGAGACCTTTGAACCTAAGCTCTTTTTTTTCCTCCTTTGTCTGATTTGGTTCCTGACTTGTTTGACTCGTGATTAGGCTGTTTTACAGTGAATTGTGACTGTATAGTCATCGACAAATCTGTTTTTGTCATTTAAGCCATGCTAATCTTTTATATTATGTCTATTCCTAATGATCGTAAACCCTTTTCTCTGCATTGTCTGACTGGGTATTTGACTTATTTGACCCCTTATTTGGTCACATTGACCTCCATAGTAACTGTGCACAGAGGTCACTGAAACCTTCAACAAATTTTCCATTAATTTCTAAATCACAGCACTCATACATATGCTTGCAATCATTGGGTCTAAGCCTCTTTTCTGTGCATTGTTTGACTTGGTTATCAAGATTTTTGAAACCTTCAACAAGTCTGCCATGGTCTTCTTAGTCACATGGCTCCTGTCTATTATTATTATGCCTCCAACTAATGAAACTTAGCAATTTCTCACTGCATTGTCCGACCTTGGATTTGGCGTGTGTGACGTATGATTTGGCCATATTCCGAAGCCCTTAAGAAACGTCAATTTTATAAGCTCTTTATATGTTTAGAGTTAATGAGTCTAAGCCATTTTTTGTTGCATTGTGTCACTAGGTATTGACTCTTGTGATTTGAACTGAGATATAGGGAAAAACCGAATGCGTCAACAGCCTATGAAACAATAATTATGTCTTATACTGCGTGTCCCAAGTTAACAGGAATAAGCCTCACCAGCTGCATTTTCTGACTGGGTATTAACAACTGTGTTAAGTAGATGTTGTATTATCTTTGCAAAGAAAACACTCGTCGTTCTTCAATCTCGAAAAAGCCTCTCACAGCATTCTAAGCCACACCACTCATGAACTTTCAGTATTCTTTTCCACACTGGTCTTGAACATGTCTCTATACCTAATCCCTTTTACTGCATTGTGTGACTCGGTATTAATTTATTGTGTGATTCAGTTTTAACCCTCATTACCGGCCAGCGTCTGTAGATGTCAAACTGCGCAGGGATAGATCTTGATGCCTTTCACAAGTCCTCATGGCAGCTCCTTCAGATTGTCTCATATCAGCTGCAGAGCAGTATAGACTCGTCCTCGACATTGGTCTCGGCATTCGGCAATGGCGCCCAGCACGTCAGTGTAACAATACATTTCGTCTAGCAGAGAACTTTGTATTTTCTTTAAAAGCTCAGGCTCAAGCCCAGGCTCAAGATGCTGTCTCAACATCTGCGTGTCTTGGCGGGCTTTACCATTAGTCGTCACGGACTTCAAGAGATGTCTCAGGTTAACAGATATGTGTGAAGTTTCGTGGGGGAATTGGCAGGGTCTGACACAGGTGTGAAAAGATATGACACTTTTATAACAATGGTACTTGTGACAGTGGAGATAACGACATGAGGAAAAACAGAAGATCCACAACATGAAAAGTCCACCATTGGTAATGATCTTTCGAATTACCTCAATTTTCCTTGCTAGGCTATTTCAAATAACATGATTTTCTGATCCTAAGGACAACCCATTGATCAGCGTACGAAACGTGTTTTGCAATTTTGTTTCACATATCACAATAATCTATTAATATCCTTGCTGCGACGAGCAGAAACATTTGTCTCCCCTAAGTGGTCATATTTGAACATCTATTGAGATGTTTGTCCAGTCTCTGGCTTGATGTTCGAGATATTTTCGTTAAATGGAACTGCTTATTATGGTCGTTCTTTATGTGAAAAGCTTGCGAGTTAACATTAAAGAAAGAAAAAAGACTTAGAAATCTACAAAAAAATTACCGACATAACACCCGAATGCCAACTGTAGAAGATTCTTAATGACGAGGAATTCTCGCTACAAAATAGTTATTTTCAGTTTCAAATATGACATACCAATGAAAAAAAGGGCAGATCTAGTCCACCTCTTGGCTCCGGATTAAGCTATTTTTAGGATTCTTATACATGTAATATTCTCTCAGTTCTCACATATCACCTTCCCCTCCCACCCCCCCTCCCCCCCCCCCCTCTTTCTTCCTCTTGCTCCCCTTCAACCTCCTCATCCGCTCTGTTTTAGCTAGAGATTAACAGCTCATAGAATTTGTGGGAAGAGAGGCGTTTCCTAATCTCTTACACCTCCATCCCCTCCCCCCCCTCCCCCTCCTCAATTCTCCCTCGCCAGCCCAGTCAAGTCCCAGATTCGACACTGGGCAGAGAAAGTGACCCTTGGTCACTAATGCGCTCGGTGAAAGGGTCTGGTGACACACTGAGAGGAAGCCTAAATCTATTCAACAGTATTCATGACGCCGGCTGACGGGCTGACATCTCAAGGACTTGGCTGGGAAGGGAGAAGTGCGCGCCAGGAGGATTGACCAATGTCTTGACCAACTCGCTAAGTAGTGGTCCCGAGACCTAATGGTCAACACTCCCTCCCCTGTCCTGTCCCGTCCCCCTGTCCACTGCTCTGTTGGGACTCTAATTATTGTGGTCTGATCCGAGGTGGACAAAAACGAGTGGTTACCTACGTTCTTGTTGCAAAACATGGGCTTTGTGTGCCTTGACCATTATTGGTGTACGAAAAGAGGTCTGGAACATAGTAACGAATGTACAAAGTAGACTTAGAAAATGTCCTAGTTAGAGGTAACCAAATTGAACTCTGTGTTATAAAACACTGGACCCAAAGTGTCTTGACAATTATTGATATACGTTGTAGATTTTTAACATGTCAGCTTATGTACAGATAGGACTTCCAGATACAAAGTGTCCCAGATAGAAGGAAGGGTTGGAGACGCAAAGAATGGTTAGTCTCTGTTACAAAGCACTTACAGTTGAGTGTCTTTGTAATTACTGGCATAGGCTAAGCGAGGGTTTCAACATAGTAATGAATGTATAAATTACACTTAGAGACAGAGGGTGACTTAGGTGGAATGATGGATTTGAGAGGTTAAAGATCTTGTCTCAAAAGGCTGAATCTTGTGGGCTTTGACAGGACGTGTTGTATGACTAACAGTTTTTAACATAGTAACGTGGTAGAAAATGTCATAGGTAGAAAGAGGCTTTAGGAAGGTAGCATATAGCCATAGAAGTTCTACTAGGAAAGGACTGGACACCATGGTCTTCTCAAGTATTGGTGTACATTAAAGATGTTTTGACTGAAAAACAAGTGATAAGATTGGACATAGAAATAGAAACTGTCCTAGATAGACATGGAGAGGCGACAGTTGTTCTAAAAAAAAAATTGTACCAAAATGATGAGACTTTGATACTTATGAGAGACTTTTAAGAAACAAGGAATATCCAGTTTGTATGTTCTGGTGAAAAAATTTAAATATCATAAAAAATTGGGAAAGAAATACAATAAGCGACTCCTACTTTCATATTAAACAGAAGAAATCTTGTTCTCATATGTGACTTGACAAACGTTAGTGAAATAAAGAATTGAAACACAGAAATGCCCGGAGAGTAGATCGAATTTGAAAAAAAAAAAAACCCAAGAAAAAAAGTTATGGAACGCGATGTTTTTCACATTGTTTTGGGGGCATAATGGGTCAGTGTAGCATGTCGTCAAAAGCCCATATTGCACGAATGGGAATTGGTTTTTCAAATATGTCATTGACATGAATTAACCTAAAATAAACTAAGAGGAACTGGAAATAAAACTATGAATGTGTATGTTCCAGTGTATACGGTCAGAAATCTGTACAAACCTCAAGAGAAACAGATTTCATGTCAATGTATGCAAAAATGTACCATGCCTGTATAATCTTTATCTCATCTAATGCTTCTTATTTCCATCAATTAATTGAGCTCCAGCTGCAGTTAACAACCAAAAGAACAAATGATGCTGATGACTCCAGTTTTAAAGACAATAGTGATATGGTTGTGAAGTTCAATTTTGCCGATGGGACAAAGCTACAGAAGCAGCCACTGACGATTTCAAATCGACTACTTAATTCTTGTACATTATATGAGTCTGTGCCGTAAACATATGAGTGGCTATTGTGAGCGAGAAACTGTTCGTATTAGAATTTTTCGGATGAATTCGAGTGAGGGGTACGTTGTGGTGGGGGCATGATGGGGAGGGAGGAAAGGAGGGGGGGGGGGGTAGAATAGCTTTCTTATAGATTACTTTGTGAAAGAACACGTTTCATAACAGAGCTATTAACGTAATAGTGTCTTCTTGTGATTTATTTTCAGATTTTTTTTTTCTGAGAATTCTTATAAAAAGGCTAATACTGAAGTGAAACAAACTCCAAGACAGAGGTGTTGACGATAAATATTGACATTATATAGCTGTAATAGAGAGACAATAGGCAGAATGTGTATTACAAAGAGGGACGTTAAGGTTTTATATTGTTCTCTGAGTTTAGCGGTTCAGCTGGCTTTGATTAACATCAATTTTTGAGGAGATCCAAATATAACTGAGCCAACTCAAGGTTCTTTTGAGCCAGACTCACATAAATGCAGCAGTGCACCAGTGACAACAAGAATGCGCTCCATAAAAGAAGATACTCCTCAGCCCCTTTTCTTTTTTCTAAATCATGTGTTTCGTATCTGAGAATTAAAAAAAAAAAAAAAATCTTTGGGCCCAGTGATCTCCAAAGACTTAATATGTAGACCATGAAGAATAAACTATCAGCTCTCTCTCACCACAGTTATTGATGTAATTTTCCTTATATTTTCAAGGTTCTAGTATGATTTCCACAAAATGGCTGCTCTCCATGCAATGCCTGGATGTAACAACTCACAAGCTGTGGTGGTAAATTTCATGAAGTGAGCATTTTGATCAAGATTGGGGAAGCACATAGATATCTGTAACAATGAGTCCATTCATGATACTGATGCAACGAGAAGACATATCAATTATTTTCCAAATCTGCATTATTTTGAACAATAAGGTTATAAAATAAATAATTACATTGATTGTACACAGTGAAATTTGATAATAATAGATAACAGATATCATTAAAAAGGGTTTACTGCCGTGTCGAAAGGTTTCTACGCGCTTTTACAACCTATATTTAGCCTGACAGACTCAGTGGGAACACTTTCTTTCGTTCTCCCTATGATATATCTACATTTATTTTATTCCATTGACAAATTTCTTCCTTTCAAACATAATTTAACCCCCCGCGGGGGCCCCGGGTTTATAAGTAGGTAAACCCGCCATCGGTGGGATGTCTCCCATGGAGTGCCATCCTCGACAATCCAGGAGAGACATCTCTTCTCTCTCTCCTTGCTCCTGTCTTCTTTCTTTCCTCTTTTCTTCTTAACGTATAAACGTATCTTACCTTGTTTGACACAATATAGCCGTAATCGTGCTGATGTGTCGTTAAACCCCAACACAAACAAACAAACAAACATAATTTAAATAATGCCAGCGATAATACACCATTAAACATAAAAATCCAATGCACAAGTCATCTGAGTAATTCTGCAATCATAAATTCTGTTGGGCACACATCAACATAGCGCCGTGACGTCATCATACTTTGCCCTACATAGAGATTGCAAGCGGTGATAGGCACTAATTAACAACTGCATGATCCTTATCTAAATATTTCAACAGTCGGTCGGTTTGGCAAGGGTTAATGTTTGTGACGTTTCCAGCCAGACTTGTGGTCTTAAGTCGAACGAGAAAGGGCGGAGCACTGTGCAGGAAACTATCGGCGTCCCAAAGCCTTAGGGCATCAACTGCCATTCTGGCGGGCGGATCAACGAGGAAACCAAACGGGGGGTCATTAGTTCAAGGTCGAGGTCCTATTGGGTGGTAGCGGTGCACCGTAGACTTCCGGTCAGACCAGCTGTCGCGGTTGCAATGTCTGGGGACGTAATAAGGGAAACAAAATGGCCGCTGTGGCGGTTTTTGTTCATGTTTGTGTGCCTGTGGGTGTGGCTGTTTTCTAACGCCTTTCTCTTTCTTTCTTTCTTTCTTTTTTTCTTTCTTTCTATTTTTCTGTTTTTTCTTTCTCTCTTCCTTTCGTTCTATTTTCTTCTTTTTTCTTTCTTTCTTTTTTCTTTCTTTCTTTCCTTCTTTCTTTTTTTCCTCTTCTCTCAGACTGTTTACTATTGGCTTGCTTCTTGAATTTATGTGTTTTGTTCTTTCTCTCTATCTTTCAAGCCTTGGTATCTCTTCTTTAGCTTAATATGTCCTTCTGCCGGCTCTTCATCTCTCCGACCCTTATTTCTCCACCGCCCCTTTCTCTTTCTCTCTCTCAGAGCCTGCTGTACATTTCAAGAAGCCTCTCCGTTGTGTATCACATGGAGTGAGAATGACTTGTCTGCCTTTCGGTCCCATAGCTGTGTACAGGTGTCATACAGAAAAATGCCTAGTGGTATATAAAACAACTGAACATATATTCCACAAACCAAGTTTTTTTCAGGTTATGTTCCTCATTTATTTGTCTTGAATAGTTCTTTACCCTCAAAGATATACATTTTGGGGGGGGGGGGAGGAGGAGGG
>JBCEWB010163804.1:0-25752 GCA_039654565.1 Peronia peronii | reverse complement strand
AGGGCAAGAACAATGACTTCCCCAGCACATGAGACTAAGACGATATAATGGGATATAATATTATAATAATATAAAGTGTAAAGCCACTTGAAAGCGATTGTCTTCTTCTCCTCTCTGCCTTTCTTTAAAAAAAAAAAAATCAGATACCTATACAGTATATACACAGTGTATATAATGAGAAGGAGTGTTTCATTTTGACCTGCGCACAAAAGAAATTTTACTTTCAATAGGTGCATAAATAATTTATATTGAAAATAAAAGATCCTAGTTGCTTTGAGTGATGCATAGACAACGAAATTTAAAATGACGTTCAGCAAAAAAGACACCCACTGAAGTGGATAACAACAGCAATAATTAACACAAAAGAGGATGTAGAAAATGCTTGAAGGAAGATCTGATATGATAAACGCTGCCGGTTTTTTTATTTGTTAGATCTTTAAAGCGAAAGGGAAAGGGGGAGGGGGGGGGGGGGGCGCCCTGAAATACGGATTTTGCTCGAAAAATACGATTTTGGGTGTTTTGTTTTCTCTTAGAATGGGATCAAAAATGGATATGTCCATTCTAACATGTTTGACCCATGGTTATTCAACGGATGTCCCGGCCTACTGTCAACCACGATTTAGCTCCATCTGGCTGCTAGGTGGAGTGGTAGATCATCACTATTTGATTATATATAGCCAAAGGATGCATAAAACCCTTGATTATGACCTCTTCTACCACTATCTTGAGCACCAATGCTATTGATGGATATTGGATGACCACTCAGAGGAGAAAAAAACTCACAATCAGATTAGCAGTGTAAGCTTTCACTAGGCGCTCTAAAATGAACTTCCACAGTCTATAAACAGTTTTTCTCTCTTTTTGTTGCTTCAGAGCTCAGTTGTGGACTATATGCCATACTAAAGGTCAATACATTCTTGGTTTGGACAGAAAAAGATATGGGGCCCCGAGAACCCGGAAGTGACTCTATGGGAGCCCTTATAATGACGGGGGGAGGGGAGGGGTTAAGGAGCAAAAATTCGAAAAAAGACGTGTTAAGAAAGCCAGGAAAAGGCAACAACGAAAGACACAGAAAAGAGGGTTAGAAGCCGCCGAATAAAAAAGCTCTCCAGGCCAATTTTTGTTGACACCCGCTCCCCCCCCCCCCCCCCCCCCTCACCGAAAAAAAACAACAACTGTAAATGCATTTTTCTCAAAACCCGTTTTTGTTGGTCAGTATTTTGCTATCTACTTTTTTCATTTCTAAACCGATTCTAACCAAATTGGGCATATATCATTTTCACAATAAGATCAAAAATCGTACATATGCACAGCTTATTCTCTTTGTAAGTTTTAGAGAAAAATAGGTTTGTAGTACAAAAAACGGGGAAATTTGAAATTTCATTATGTGGCATTTTAAAAAATTTCTAGCTTTTTTTTTTCATATAAAGAGCTGAAAATACGTAACTTTTCAGATATTGCATTCACAATCTAAACAATGTTCAAGCTCATACTCCTAACAGTGCAATATGATCAGTACTGCAGCTTGTATCATGGTGCCGTACTATTAATACCTGGGCTGTTAATATTAAGTAATTGTAATGGACGTTTTAATATAAATCAGCTGGCAGGATGTAACAGTCGCATATCCAGGTAGTCATCTCCAGATGGCTGACAGGCAAAATGAATATCGGTCGAATAGCTGCAGATGTCTGTCTGGTTCAAGTAGTATCTCTGGTAAAAAAGAAAGTTTTAGTTCATAATTATATCGTACGTCCTGTTTTCTTATACAGGCATAGTTTGCTTTTCTGCCTTCAGTTATTCTCCTCATATAAGGGATTTTTCTTTATTTTCATTCTAATGAGGGACTTTCTGTGATGCTGAAAGTCGTGTTGCCAATAAATGCCAAGCTTGCTTTCAAAACTAATGGCTGAAGATTTAATATAAAGCAGTTAGGGAAAAAACAATGACTACGAAAAGATATTAATAGCTGATTTCTTTTTCGAAGTCTGCAACAAAGAATGAAACACGCACTTGCATAACAATACCCATCTATGAAAACGAAAAGGCACATTAGAAATCAAGATGCATTTGGGTATCCGTACCCAATAGCTACCACTAAGAGCAATATCAACACTGGGATTATTATGGTTCGCCTCTGCTGTCACCATTCATATTTTTTGTCTTTAAATTTTGAGGTAACCTCATACCTTTTGAGATTGAAAGACGTATATAGACCGTAACCGCATCATTAAATTTTTATCTATGTGACTGTTAATTTGTTTTCACTCCAGTTTTTTCGTTTAAGTAACATACAAAATGCACGAAGACGTCTTGTGATGTTTATTATTACCTTGTAATTTTCAGTTTTGATGATGATCTCCCTGTTGTCAAAGAATCGAAGATAATCTCATTATATTATCGTCAGATCTTGGATAATGAAGAACTTTCAGAAGGGAGTGTTTTTAAGTTCAGACACCCCTTGCTGGCTGTGGCAGAGTAGGAAAATGGGAAAAACATATTATTTCGTTGCCTGTCTAGGACAAGGTGGCCCAAGTGAGCAAAACATCTTTTTTTTTTTTTTCGTCCTCCTATGATGAATAATGAAGACAGGCTGATACTGCGTAGTACAGGTCGAACAGAGCCACTGGCGAATGTTTGAACTGAGCACAATGACAAGACACAGACATCACACACAGACTACCCTGATTTCACCCCATTCTCCCGTCCCTCCCACCCTCTCGACGTCAGTGTACCCCACTTCCACTGGTCCAATCTAAATCTCTTGCAGAATCTGATCTGTCCCTCACTTCTCCCCATTTCCCTCCCACCCCAGCAACAAATCCCGTTGCCAGAGCAACCAAAGATCCCTTCTTAGGTCTGTTTGTCTTCTTGTTGGTCTGTCTGTTCCGTGAATATCACGTGCTAATCTCGTGGTGACTGCTAACAGTTTGGTGAAGATGGTGCTGCCTGACTCACATACAAACACACAGACATACACAACCTCCTATCCCCGGGGGCCGACAGGAGGCAGTTACCATACCTACACCGCACACATACCCACCCCCATGTGTAGGCTAGGCAGACATGTATACAAACACACCCACTCGGAAGAAGTCAAGGCGTTCACACTTTGCTGGCTAGAGGCCCCCCGAGTTTTTGCAAGCCAGGAGGTTATCAATAAAGCCCAGCCCGCACACCGTATCGGGACAGACGCGACCGCTTTGCTCACTCCACACAGGTCACTGTTAGTGAGTGAGCGCTCACCTCTCAGGTCCTTACCTATCCACAGAACAAGCACATAAACGGGACTTATCCGGAAGGTGTGAGCTACCCGTTTACTTTCCACTTCATTCAAAAAAATTAAGGACTATCCCTGTGGACTCTCAGAAGTGTACAGATCTAGTATTGCAAAATTGATCAAGCTAATAATAATAACAACAGCAATATTGTTCCAACGGGTTAAAAAAGACCGTTACGAAAAACCAAGCAAGACCGTAACAATTCTAATTTCTCCAGAAAAGGTGCAGTCACCGCCTGTGTAGAAGTCCAGCATTTAAGGACTTCTCCAACTCCGAGAAGAACAAAGTCAATTGGAACTAGACAGTCTGATACAAAGAGGCATTGTTTGACATCGTGAAATGGCCAACGCAAATCTTTCAGTTATCAACATGCTGCGACAGTTCATCAAATTTGGCACCATCTGCATCGTCGTCATCTCTATGCTGTTTGCAGACATGTCATACGGCACCGGCGACAGTAAAACCATCGTCCTGCCTAGACGCGACAGGCGCAGCATACGGAACCAGGTAGGGCACCTCATGTTGGCGTTGTTCGTGTTGGTGGAGACAATGACAATGATAATGATAGTAGATGACCATAGTGTTTTTAGAGAAACTCACTTTGCAAGGTAGAAGTATCACCATATTTTTCATCGTAATGTATAAACTTTCATCTATCTATTGACGTCTGTGCCCGTGAAACTCAGACCACCAGCCTCCTCCAATCTTCTTTGCCCTCTACGACTCTCTGGGATTCCTCTTCAATCTCGGATATTTTTCATCCCTTCTTTTGTCTGCCTCGTCTACGGCTCACTGTGTCTTTCAGGTTTTTTTTTTGTTATTGTTGTTGAAGGCCTGTTATACAGACAAATATATATATATATTTATTTAATGCATTGCTTCGGACGTTTGAACAGTGCAGTCTCTAAGACGATCTACTATTAGTATAAAAAAGGCACTGCTAACATTCTGTCGACTTTTTTGATAGAACCTTCAGCTGACTGTGAAACGAGAATTTGACTTTATCTCACAATTGCCATAATTCTAATCCTTGCATTAACAAAGAGAAAATGGGAAATGTCTGGTTTCGTATATACAAATTGTTCCTCGATTTCATTTTATTTTGTCTTCTATCTTTATTCATCCGGTCCCCATTTTCTCCATTCCTTTATCTTTCTGCGGGCATGGGCCTCTCTGTTTCTGGTTTTCCCTCTTCAATCTCGTCTCCCCATCTGAATGTTTGTTATGTATCTCGACTTTTATTTATCTCGACTTCCTCAAGTTCTGCGCAATTTCGAAGTGAAAATAATGCGCAGTTTGAAAGCATCAGACCATAAGACACCACATTCACTGTTCACTTGAAGTTGTTTACCAGGCCGAATTCTGCGACCGAGTTCCTCATTTTCCATTTCCAGCCCAGGATTAAAAATACATAGGTTTCTCTGCACCTTTTCTTCTTAACAGAGCCTAATTGTTGTAGTTTTGTAATGCCTCATTAATATTGTGCATGTATTATTTATTAATGACTTAAGTTATTTGTCAAAATATTATTTATATATTTATATATTTATTTATTTATCTATTTATTTAATTATTTATCTATTTATTTGTTTTAGCGTGATTTGATTTTTCTTTTTGGAAGAAAATGGGAAGTGAAGGTGGATGGAAATATGAACACAAGGTACTTTCTCAGTCTCGTCGGAAGTCCGAATTTTAAAGAGAAGAAACAGAAAGGTAAAACAAAAAATAAAACAAAAAAAAAAAAAACAGCAGTATCAGGAATTGAGGGCGGAGGAGGTGAAGGGGGGCTTAGGAATAAGACAAGAAATAAGAGAAGAAAGGATCAAACGTGTGGCACAAGGAAATGTTCTTTACCATAATATAAATACCTGTGATCCTCGTAAAAGAATCCTCGGCCGGCATTAGCGATATTTCTTTAAATTTTATGAGATGGGAAAATGCTGCGATAGTGCAGGGTGCATAATACGTGACAAAGGGGTGTTAAAGAGGAATAATATTAACTTGAAAGAGAGGAAATAAACCAAGTTTTCGTGTAGCCTGCTTAGGTTGTCCTGACTTTCATCAGTTACGCTATCCTTGAAGTGAGAATGAGAAGCGCGAAGGTTGTTTATTTCCGTATTCTGGCGCATGCGCCAGACGATAAGATTAGGCTATGAATGGAGGCAATAATTCCGCGGATAACACTGAGGCGAGCGTTCAAGGCTACAGATTTTCCCGCCAAGGGTGTTGGAAATAAATAAATAAATGTTATTTGACCTTATCGCAGTGCATCCATCTCTTTCTCCTTGATAGACAAATCTTTGAAAGTACAAAAATCTACACGTTTTTAAGTCTCTTTTTTTATACTTCTATTTTGTTGTTTTCTCTGATTCAAACTTCCTGATAATGTTTGTTATCCAACGAAAGCGAAGCCTCCGTGCCGTTAGGAACAGCAGATTATGATAAGAGTGTTTTTGATGAACACACACGGTAGTAGCCAGACCTATAAGAGAAGAATATTAAATTATAGAAAGCATTCTTCAAATTCAGTTCTATCACTTTTTATAAAATGTCAACTGCCAATTTACTCCAAACAATAAAATAAACAACTATTATGAAGAACTAAATAGAAAGAAATAAATGTCATGAAAATATCAAGAGCGCCAATTTGTTAAACTTGTTTGATTGATCGTTTGTCAGCGCGTGGTACGGTAACCAAAGAGTTATTTCTGTTGATGTGATAGAAAATCCATTGTGTCCAGCCACATGCCGTGTGTACGAGACCCGCTTTTTCCGACCTGCTGTTTCCGTCGCAATACTCATGGCAAAATCAAAAGACCAAAAATGATGGGTTGGATATACAGTTTCTAGATGGAAAAATAGAGGGAAGGAAAAGCCAAGGAAGACAGAAAGTGAAAACCAGACCGGAGACGTCCTTACGGCTCTGTACGGAGCTTAGGGACCAAGCAAGCCAATCAAGCAAGATGGTAGTATTATGTTGAGGCAGATCATCGGTTGAATGATCACTATACAAAGAACAGCCATATAAGTTTTTAAGACAGAACTTTGAAAGAAGATAACATGTAATAGAAATCAAAAAGATTTTTTTCCCCTCAAGGCTCGTTTTAAGCCCTAATTTCTTATTTCCTTCCAAACCCGTGTGCTTGTGGTCGTTGGGGAATTCAGTGATGACGTCCACAACAATTAGACTCCGCCATTTCTTGTGGTCTCCTGCTGCCTTTTGTGACTCAGCAAAGCTGAGGTTTCTCCACACCTGAGTTACTAGGGCTGTTCTCGTTAAGCCGGAAGTTCTAACCATACCACCTCATCTTCCTTGGTTTCGCTGTCATTGTTTAGGCTGCTAAAGTGGCTTCATCTCGTTCATACTTCGTTGTTGTTGTGAGTTCCTTAACAAAAAATAGTACCTGTTCTTTTGTCATATTCACGTTAGACCTGGAGTTCCAATACAGTAGTCAAGATAGGTGGAAAAAAAGAGCAAATAATAATGTTCTTATACCTGGCCCCTCACTGACTGCCGTCCACGATCTCTTTTCTCCCGGCAGATGGCGCCTAACAACACCCAGCTGACCGACATCCTCCAGCAGTATGAGATTGACCACGGCAACGTTGACCTCATGAGATACACGCCCACCACCCCAAGCCCTGAGGATGTCAACTGTTATGTTGAAGTGCCAGTGGTAAGTCTGAGTTGAGTCTGACCTGGAGATTTCATAGCGTCAATGCATCAATAAAGTCATGGCTACACATTACTACAGAAATTATCTTATTTCGGAAGACCAAATTATCACCACTGATTTGACAATGACAATCTAATAGACATTTCTTCATGAATTCTCGTTAGAGATCGTTCAAGTTACTTTACTAAATTTTATTTCCCGTTTCTCAGAATGTTCCGACCTACCTGGAAGTGCGGCCAATCATCATACATGGTACCTTCTCTTAACCAGCCACCGTTTCTTGATTTCATTGCCACTTTATTACAATAAATCTGCAACAAAACCCATAAAAGGCTTATGAACTCGGAAACTACTGAATGGATCCATCTGAAATTTGGCACACAGAATTCTTGCATAAAGATCTGTGTTTCTACTTACATATATCCGAAAAAAAAAAAACTATTATATTTGACGTTATTCTAAAAATGCGATAATAACTGAATAATGACCCCACGAGGGTGTTTGATCCGAAATGTACGATGATAGAATGGAGGGGAGGAGTAGTGTGGTGAATTGCAGCCCGCTCATACGCTCAGCCTCATTTCTACTCAGCTCAATTGTCGACTGGGAAACTTCGGTTTAAAAGAAAAAGAGGGCGGTATGTAATATTTTGTATGCCCCCCCCCCCCCGCGCTCCCTAACTTTTACATGCTAATTTAGTGTTTTACTTGACCATGTTTAAAGTTTAAGTAATGATATTGTTGTATAGTAACCCTTTTGCTTCTTTCACTCTTTTTGTTTCGCTCAGTTTACTCGGCATTCATAATTTACATTTGCACACAGCTTCTTCTGTTCCGTTCTTTCATTAAACAATATTTGTAGCTGCTTTTCTAAATATTTGTAATTTGTCATCCAACACAAAATTCTTTCTTCAAAAATCCCCGTTCGTAGAGCGGGTTTTTGTACTAGTTGATACATTGGGAATCACTCAGACAAACCGCTATATTCTACCCGTTATTAGGCATAGCGGACATAGCAGTTGGTGAATGGGAAGTGTACCAGTATCACAGAGAAAAACTTTAAAAACTGAGTTTCTGGGTCACTTGCATGCATGAAATCTAAGCAAGGTGTATTTGGTTAAAATTCATGGTTGCAAAATAATGCATTTCGATCTAAATAGCTTTTTTGAGTAGGAATTAAAAATATAAATGGTAGATTTTATGAAGGATCCTGTGATAACTTGTAGACCATTGGGCATCAGTTTTATAATTATTACAAAAATATGAATATTTTCCTCTCTCTTTCGCAGACAAGACGAGTTGGTGGCCGCTGTGTGCCTCTCGGTCGAAACTCCATGGGATGCCAAGCCGGTATCTTCCTTGCTTTCAGTCCTGAGTGTCAGAACGAGGCTGGGTCACAGGGTCAAGGAGACGACACTTCCCATGGGATATCATCCTTATCCCGCAGACGCAGTTCCGTCCGCCGGGCAGGCCGTCTGAGCATGTTGAACCGTCGGCCGCGTCAGTGAAACCAGGTGTCAAGGATGCTTCACGTCATTGAGAGCAGACAATCGTGACTTTTGTTATGAAAGGTCGTAAAGTGTTCTTATATTAGAAATATATAAAACAAATAAAAGGCTAGCGGTATTGAATATCAATCTGGTAATACATTTTAACAGTGAAAATGCGTTCAAGATGGATTAATGATAGGTAACATTAGCCCCCGCAGAATGTAACGGAGGAGGGGGAGGAGGGATAAATAAAAAAGAGGGGGGGGGGGGCAGGCGTAAATAAAATGTCAGATTGCGTTGTTTCTTCACGGTGGCTGTTCAAAGTACCCAGAAGAAGAACTGAGGGCGTCCTTTTGTGAAAAACAGTAGGCCTATCATGCCATCTATATTACAGATCTTTGTACCGTACTTCATCAGCAGGGTTTCCTGCTACTGCCGGATTAAAAAAAATGCTTGGTGTCAAATCTTTCCGGTAAACTTTTCAAGTGAACATAACATTTTGGGGCCATATTATTATTCTCAAGAACAAACTGAATTCTGGAAAAAAAAAATTGTTAGTACAAGTATCGGATATGATAAAATTATCAGATACCATCATAGAGTATATAGTAATAATTGCACTGACAATGACCGTATTCAACACATCGCCACACCTCAGACAAACTATGAGAGTAGATGTTAAAAATAGTAATTCTCGGTAAAATGACATGGAAGAATAAGCAATTTCTGATCTTTTCTTTTCCCATTACAAAAGAGGAACGCTAAAGGCGATTTCTTTTCTTTTCTTTACTTAAAAAAAAAAAAAGAAAAAATTATTCATTTGTTTCAGTTTAAACGCACAGTAAGAAATTAATGGCCGTGCACATAGATATAAAGTCCTTCCCCTGCAGTTTCATATGCATTGTTTCTCTCAACCAACTTCTATCTTTCCTCCAATATTATTACCCTAACTCCTTAGCATTATTATGTTTGCATGTTAAGTTCTAATGTATAATATATCTGTACTTGTGTGAAAGAGTTCATTATGATTGGTACCGTAATCCCCAAACCGATATTAATTTTACAAGAGTAGCTAACCGAAGGCTGAGGTGCCAGATTGTTCAAAAGGAACTACATGTAATGTTGATTTGATCTGATGTGTAATAGACCGCCAGCAATAGAATTAGTCTTGTTGTTTTGCTTTGTGCTTGTTTTCTATAACGTTGCGATACCTCATTCATAACCTCACCGCGCTAGAATAGAGTATATTGTACATATGTGCTAATGTTTTATTATTTAATACATTACATGTTTTTGCACCAAAACAATGATTTATTAATTATTTCTGCCTTATTGTTGAGGAAAAATTCTATAGATATTACAACTGTAAGCTTCACATTTTGAACTCGAGTACCCACAGCAGTTTTTTCGCTCTGAGGATTAAGATATATGTCCTAGGATTGTTTTTATTATTTTTATTTATTTATTTATTTATATTTTTGAGGAAGTCTTTGATGTGGCATGTGCACATAATGTGCAACAAATAGAAAAACGCGCATTGCATTTTGAAATACTTTTTGTCATGAGAGGTGTTTGTTGCTGGTATATAATAATTAATAGCGCCTTATTATCACCTGTACCTGTATCTCCTGCTACCCAGAAGAGTTTTGCACACGTGAACATACCCAAAGTTGTACTGTCTTATCTTCTTTCACGGTATTAAAAACTCACATTTAGTTATAGATCTAATATATGAAGTAACAAAGGACAAGTAATTTATTATTCATTTGTTTACCTTCCATTTAGCAATATTGATCAGTGTGACATGATACACGTATTTATTTATTTATCTTCTGTAGTTTACATGGGCTTGATGCTTATACTTTCATGTGTTGAAATCATCACCGTTCGTAATTATTATGACGTATTTATTCTATCTTGCCCTAACATAAAAACTACCTCAAGAACCGAACCTTTTATAAATGTGTGTATTTTTTTAAAACTGCCTACTGTCAAATATCTTTGCCATTGTGTCCCAAATCTTGAACTTGAAGTCCATCACAAAATTGTCTCTTATTGCCTTTTGACAGAAAAAAAACCATTACATGTACATATCTAAACAATTGCCTGGACTTTCTGCTGATCTGAATTGTGAAAACTGACAAAAGGGAAGCAATTTGAAGCAATCAATCAGGTAAATAAAATTCTTCTACAACAGGAACAATTTTTCTCCCTTTAAATGCAATGACACCCACACATCATCTTCAGTGACTTTTTCTGATGGACTGTGATTGAGGAAAAAAAAAAATTAAACAGTCGTCTATTACCCTTAATCCAAAGGAAAATAGGAAAAACAATTCTTTGGCTTTTTTAAAAAAATGTTATCAATAAAATCTCAGTAAATAAAAAAGCAGTCATGAGTCTGCATGGTCTCTGTATTAATTTCATATTTCATGATAACTCTTTCTTTCTTTCTTTGCTTATCTTTCTTTCTTTCATTTTATCTCTCTATCTCTGTTTTTTTTCTACCTGAACAATAAATTTGTCTCTGCACTGATGCTAGAAATGTGTCTTTCATAATCCTCACACATTCCTTGTTTCACCACAGCAGTTACTGGAGAGAAAAGAACTTACATGTACCAAAATGAGTTTTTACTATCACACAAAACCTTAATTCACACACTCTCATGTGGTGAAAAGGGTTTGAACTAACTCAATCGCAATCAGAGATATGGCAAACTGAAGAGATAGGGAATGACTCCTCAACCATGGCTAATATCAGCAGTAAAATTTGCAAAATTGAACAAGTAAGCGCATGATCCTAAATATTTACCTCACAACATCCTGATATACTTAAAATCTGCTTATAAGAATGATATTTTCTTTTTCGGAGACGCGTGTTCCTCAATTCTGGCTTAGCATAGGGAGGTTAAGGAGGGGGAGTTAAGGGGGGGGGGGTCCTGGAGGTGATTTTTTTTGTTATTAAAGATAGACTATTTTAATCTTTTCCATCGAATTCAGCATGTTCAAATTAGAAAAAAAACAGTGAAAAAAATCGACTTTCCCATACAGCTGCCATGGCAATGCCACCATATTGGATTTTGGCGTCTCTAAATTGACTGATTTTAAAATCTATTGCCGCCGTCAAATTTCAGTGGAAATTGACAAAACTTAGTAAATATATTGTTTGACATAACATCTAAAAAGTTACGTATTTTCAGCCCTTCCTATGCAATAGAAAATTTTCTAGAAATTTTTGAAAATGCAATGTAACAAAAAATCAAATTTCGCCGTTTTTTCATACTAAAAACCCATTTTCTCTAAAACTTACCAACCAAATTGGCCACGCACATGTACGTTTTTCGGTCTTGTTATGAAAATGATGTATACCAAATTTGGTTAGAATCGGTTTTGAAACAAAAAAATAGAGAGCAAAGTACTGTCAAAAAACGCGTCTGAAGTTTTTTTTTTCAGCGAAAAGTGGACATGGAGAATTTTTTTATCGGCTTTCAGCCTCGGAACAGCACTTTTTTACATACTAGCCCTCTCTCCATGACTTCCGTGTCTATTGTTGCCGTTTTTCGGCTTTCTAGGCGTGGACGTATCTTTTCTTGAATTTTGCTCCCCCCCCCCCTTTCCCAATCATTATAAGGCCTCCCATAGAGTAAATACCGGGTTCTTGAGGGCCTACATGTGCTCCCCATGTCTTTTTTTTTGTCCAAACCAAGATCCAAGATCTTTACTTTGGCATATTGTCCACAACTGAGTTCTGAAGCAGTAGAAAGAAAGGAACATTTCACAGCTTATAGGACGTGGACATTCATTTTAGAACGCTTACACTGATAATCTGCATGATCAGTAATTTTCTTCGCCTCATAGTGGTCACCCAATGTCCATCCCTGGCGCTGAGGTTCATGATATTGTTAGAAGAGGTCATAATCACGTGTCTTATGCACTTTTACCTATATATAATCATATAGTGATGATCTACGTCTGCATGTAGCAGTCAGATGGAGCCAAATTCTGGTTGACAGGAAGCTAGGCCTACCCTTGAATGACCATTGGTCAAACACGTTAGAATGGACATATCCAGTTTTGATACCATTTTTCTACACAGAAAAGGCAGCGCTTTTAAGAGAAAACAAAAATCCAAAATCACATTTTTTAAGTAAAATCCATATTTCAGGACATGCCCCCCCCTCCCCTTCTTAATCTGTCAAACTGTCAGGACCTGTTAGGATGTGAACCCCAAACTTTTGATTCCAAAATGGAAATTTTACTTTTTTTAACACTGAAGGCCAAACCACTAGGCCATTCAACACTCTCCGATTTCCCCATTAAAGAACTCGGGATATCATTGTGGTGTCCATTGTATTAAAGGGTTGTCACACAGGTAACTCTATGGCAGTATCACTCCACACAGTCAGATAAAACAGTTTGCGATCCACCAAAAACTGACAAAATTATGATATTTTCATGAAGGTTTTCAGTCATTAGATACATGATTAATATCAATTACTACAAGCAATATAAACTTTATTCATAATTGTACTCTTATCCACCACATCTCATTCATCTCTGTTTTTTCTCGTGCTCAAGTCCATGTGAAAAAAAAGGTGATACAAATCCAAGGAATATTTATATCATTCATTTACTATGGTTTTCTCTCTGCATCATCATGAATGGCTCAATCATTTCATAAATAAATACTTTCAGCAAAAAGAGGTTTAAGTTAAGTTTCAGGCAAAAATTCTGAAATACTGATTTGTTTATGTGACCATAAAGTTAATGATCAATATGAACAGTGATAAGCTGGAGATATATACAATGGCCAAGTTCAATTTTAGCACTGCACAATTGTGATATACAGGAAGCATATTATTCTTGAGTTCCCTGTTTTGCCAAACTCTTCTCTTAGAAATGAAATATAACATGAACAATTCCCTTGCATGACTTATATACTTTATAAATACATGGACTGCAAACAAAAGCTTGATCTACAAAAATGAAAAAAAATACTGAAAACGTACATACATGTACTTGTGGAATAGCATTTCACTGTCATTCTGAACCCATGCCAAAAGTGAAATCCAAGAATTGGCAATATCATCTTGAACATTCTTCATATCTTTTTTTTTTTTTTGATCTAAAAAGTAAGCTCTACTTCTTACTTTTATAATCTGTCTTTCATGTTGATTCTTTGTCGTTGTCATCATCACACTGTCATGTGTACTCATACAAAACAAATGTCTTTGTCACAGACTGGATGCAAGTGAATCATAAATGAAAAGATCGAAATATATGTAGTTTGCCCATTGATCAACAAAGTCTGACTTTTGGCTTTTTAACCCTTTTAAGAATACTACCTTAATTAACATATGGGACAATTATTTTCCCTCTTTTATCCACAAATTGAGCACTGATGGAAAAATAAAAAAAACATTGCATAAACTACTAAGTACACTGTAAGTAAATAAATTACTTAAGCGGCCAATAACTTCACACTCATCCCAGAAAAATATAAGAACAAATATTACAGAATTGATATAACACCTTCCTGATTTTCACAATTCAGAATCATTATTGTGATTTCCCACATTAAAAAAAAATATGAATATTTCAAAGTTTCAGAGTCGCATACGATGCAGGCTACTTCAGCAGCTAGAGAATATCACACTTTCAGCAAATACAAACAATTACGTTCAAATGTTTGCTTTACGGAGCACAAAATAAAAATGTACAGTATATTCGTGAAAATTACTTACGGATGACTGAAGAAAAATGCTGTAAATTTATAACTAAATTTTTTATTGTAAATTATTTTCATCAGTCCTTAAAAACCTAGAGCACAGATACAACCTGGCCTTCAAAAGTCAGGAAGAACAGAATCCACCTGGCTTTGATACTGATATTTTAATTCGATAGCTTGATCATTTGGTGTCAACTTTAACAATTTATATTTAATTGTTCGTCTTGATTGTACAAAAACTGGGCATTTCTGTCAGTTTTATGACATTTGAATAGCCACAGATATGTAAAATTTCAGATTTCATTTTATAAAAATATTAAATCAAAGAACAAAAATGAAAGTGAGAGAAACTACCGCTGGCTATCCACTCTTTTGAATTCCTTCAATTATCAGGAGTGGAAATGTAAACAAACGACACCATTTGATCAGATTCAAATTTTGAACAAAAAGGAAATTTTTATTTCATCTCCCATGCATTGATAACAATCATTTACAATGAAACTACATTTTTGATAATTTTATATCTGTATTTTACTTCCTTTGTGCAGGACAATCAAGGGAAAAGCAGCACAAGGCCAGTCTCACACATTTAGCATGGGACATATTGTTAAAAAAAAAAAAAAAGAAAAGAAAAATTTAAGCTAATACCATGTGCATGTCCGGTCCAAATATATGCCCAGCTTATATCAGGAAGTCTCACAAGATAAAAGCAAAACACAAAGGAACTGCAGCAAACAGGTAAACTTAATTGTTTAATCAAAATCTTCCACTTCGAATTACATGATAACAAATTCACACAGAATAATGAATGTGAGGGCACAACTGATATCTTGAAGATGTACTGATATTTGATTAGATACAATAAAAGGTCACTTTTGGTGATGATGATTGGGGGCTAAAGAGAATTGTGGGCAACCATGTAAAACTGCCCCACCTTAGCAGCCAGTCTCAGGAAACTTAACATTAATTTATGTAATTGTGCCATATGTTCATGACTCAATCAAGTATCCCATTTTAGATGAAATGTCTCATTTTCAGGCTAATTTAGTACTCTGTTCAGAGGACTATAATCTTTTATAGGAATGTAATGAGCATAATCTCTTATCAGGTACATTTGGTTAAACATGTAAGGTGTGATACTGATTTTTAAAAAAATATTCTTAACTGATAGCAAAATTGTTATTGAGTTGACATAAGCTGTTGATTAGTAGCTCAAAATCAATCTCAAATTGCCGAACAATCTACAGCTGAGTCCGCTCAAATCAAACTCTGATTATCCGAATTTCTGATAATTCGAATAAAAACAAAACAATAAATTTTTGTTTCCTCTTTGCACCTACTGAATGCCTCTTGCATAGCTAGAAGCCATCACTGCGAGTTTTCTTTAAATCTAACAAGTCAGCGCCGCCACAAAGGTAAAAATCGGCTTTTGTTCTCTCCACGTGGTTTCCACCCAATGCGGAAAACAAAGGAGACAGAGCTGCGGATGGGGGGAGAGGAATTAGACAATGCATTTACATGTGCCCTACGCTGTGCCCGGCTCAAGTTGGCCTTAACTGTTCAGCGGGGAGGGGGGTGGGTTAACAGCACTCAGGGGCCAGTGCTGCCGAGCAATCAATCGATAATCAAGCATCGCGGCAGAGCCTACAGTACAAGTATACACATAGGCCTACATGTTCTACACATGTACATGTCACTGACTAACTGTGTGATACATGTGACTGTGTCAGCAATACTATAATAAGGCGTTGCATCTATGTTATGATCACTGTCTTGGTTTATTAATAGCCCTTTTCAGAGCTAAAACTTACTCAACAGCTCTTTTCAGGACAAAAACTTTATTAATAGTCCTTTCTAGGTCTAAAACGGACCTACTAATCAACAGTTCTTTTCAGGGCTAAAACTACATGTATACAAATAGTCTTTTGCAGGAATAATCAGTATAACACCATTCTGCCTCTACTTTTCTTTATTTCACTTTCGCTTTCAAGGCAGCCCTCATTAGGGCTTACAATCCGATTAAACCTGTGGGCATGAATTTAAGATAAAGGTAAAGTTCAGAAGCCATAGCCCGATTTCTTTATAAAGGGAAATAATTCTGTAATAAAATAATTAAATAATGCCTCACTGGTCATTCGATAATTGCTTCCCTTGTTAAAATTGGAAGTCGAACACTCTTTAATTGAACTCAGTTAGGGTGGTCCCAGCAAATCCAAGTTCAGCAGACTTGACTGTATATGCTAGAGGCTACAGTCTTTAATTATATCTAAAAAAAGGAAGATCTCATGGAAAATGAAGAGATAAAGATGACAGATGATAAAGCCTGATGGTTAGAAAATTGACTATATTTCTAGTGAGATCAACAAAAGAGAGACTATATTGTGAAGAACAATGCATGGGCATATTATACCTATGGGGCACATATGGGAATGAAAATAGGATTTACAAATGGGAAGAACGGTTAAGATGGAGCCCATTATCAAAACTACATCAAAATTGGCATCATATGAATTCTTTAGTCCAACTGTGTTCATAGCTTCAATGCCAGGGCCATAACCACTGGATTAAAAAAAAAATATTTGAGTGAGATTCTAGGGAAATGCAGTCAAGGGTGAAATTTTAAATTTTCAGTAATGTGCATATCAGAAATGATAATTATTGATTGAAATCAACAAAAATTTTTTAATTTGTCTCAGCTCAGTAGGAACATTC
Organism: Peronia peronii; assembly: GCA_039654565.1. Lineage (NCBI taxonomy): Eukaryota > Metazoa > Mollusca > Gastropoda > Systellommatophora > Onchidiidae > Peronia > Peronia peronii. The sequence goes on along the minus strand of JBCEWB010163804.1, from coordinate 8,865 downwards.
TCTGATTTCATAGGAATTATTAAAATGTTGATGGGTCCTGAAAGCTACTGAGATCATTTTTCTTCCCTACAAAGATTATTCTTCATCTCACACGTTTTGCAAAAAAAGACTACACATCTAAAGCTAAACCTTAGTAGTCATGCTGATACTGGATGCTTAACAGCTGACAAAGTTTTCAAGCAATGAAAGAGCTAAGAATGGACATTTTTTTTTTTCCAGCGAAATGACCTGTTTTTGTCAGACTTCAGGATTATTAATAAAGCATCAAAAACAAAGGAAAAACTCACTTTTGCCTTACTTGTAAAGGATACCAATAAAAAAAATCTAATAGATTCAAGATATAAAGAAAATGTATTTCTGTTATTTTCACAATTTTTTTCAGATTTCTCTGAGGTTAACATTTTACATAAAAAGAGCAAGAATGATCAATTTCCTCTTGACAATGATTGTTCAACAGCCTTTGTGCCTGGCAAAGGGATGTAACTGGACTGGTGAAAAACAATCCTCATTTCACCAGTCTTGGCTATGCATGGATGTGGTGATGTTATTGTCTCCCCTCACTTGATTGTATGCTAAAATCAGCCAATCACTTCACACAGCAGTCATCGGACACATAATAATACTTATATTTATACAATATTTCTGATTCAGTGAGAAAGGCAATTAAATTTCTCGCCCATATGGATCAACAAGATGCTGCACCACTCTTATTTCTGCTTCAGCAAGTCCAAGATTTCCCTGTGGTCAAAATCTCTGGCCAGTGCATGGACAGTAGTGTTGCCCATCTTTATTGAGGGATCTGCACCATGTTTTAAAAGACATTCCACTATTTTCTCATGACCTGGAAAGTGAAAGATGACTTGAATCAATAATAATTAGATTGAATTGAAAATTTAATTAAATTTTTAATTTAAACATTTAATAAAATTTTTCAAATTAAATTTAAATTAAATATTCTGCAATGCATAACATGACTTTCCTGAGTGAAGAGATCAGTTATCTGAAAACACATCGTTGGCTGTAGACAAAGGAGTGAACAGGTAACAATCCTTGTACGAAGAAAAGGCAAACCCTTAACTTCTCTGCATGACAAAGGTGCAAATCAGTAAGATAGTCTATTGCCGATTCGCCCCTTCATCATGCAGAGAAGCTACGGGTTTGCCTTTTTGTTGAACAGGGATTGTCACCTATTTGCCAGTTCATCATTTAGGCAACGATATAACACCAGCATAACAATATGGTTCAGGATTGCCCACTGTCCTGACAAAAAATGATAATTATAACATTGTTACCTCTGTGCATAAAGTGATTCCTGGCATTCAAAATAAACATTGATTTTCCAGGCTGGGAAGTCATGCCATGTTCACATACTGAGCCCAGTAATTTTATTCACCAGACACTATTAAAGAATGTATTGCACACCCATGGAGGCAGAACAATATTTATCCCATTTATCCCATGATTTTGCTCCAGATGAAAGAATACCAGTATAATAGTGCTATTGACATAATAATCAAAAGCTCAGATCATTTTAAAACAGAGATTTTGACATACCATGCTTTTGTCAAGCTTTGGTTCTCGTTCAAAAAGGCAAAAAATGTATAGAGAGTTAAGAGTGAACGTTTCTTGACTGACCATTAACCCCTTCAGTGCTTTCAGCTAGGAGTGCCCTGTGCCAGCTAATTTTTCTCTACCTTGCAAAAATCAGATTGGTTGCACCAAATTATACTTCCCTAATATATATAGTATCCTGCTAACTTCGCATAGAATTATTCTCTAAATATGTTCCTCTACATCCTAAATTCTATTTCTAAACTTGTTGATACATATTTATGTGTGGAAAAAAAAAGAACTCTAAGTGCATTTATATGTGTTTCTGTTAGTCCTAAGATCTAGATCTACAGCTTAGGTTAGCGACTGAGATCTAACTGAGCTACGCTCATCATCATCAGATTCACTAAAAATATCTTCGTCAGTACTATCACATCGTTCAGAATCTCATCTAACACTTGTGACGATGTTTACCTTTTACTTGTCATTTTGACCTAAACACGAATCAGAAAGTACACACAAATTCCACTAATTTTAGACTTGAAACAACTGCTCACGCACAAACGATACTTCGAAACAAACCAAAGGAAGTTGAAGATAGCAAGGGAAGCCACACAGATAATATACAACCTAAGATATCCTGATTATATCCTTAAAATTGACTGTCATCATAGGCCCGGAATGGTTCCGGCTTATAGGTGAAGCACTGAAGGGGTTAAGATTGGGAAAATGCATCTAATTCTTTCCCATGTCCTTATCTAGGGATGAATTCAATAGTCTTCTCAATTAATTTATTTCACACACAAGTGTCAACGGGCCAATCTGGTCTTGCTCATTATAGTCTACTTTACATTGGAATTCTGTTCCAAACAGCACACAATGCCAAAACATGGTTCTTAGCTATCAGCGGTATCCCTAACAAAGTGTGGCAAACTTCCTTCAATCTGCCTCATTCTAATGCTGCAAGTGATATTTTTGTCTGCCTATAATGTGAATATATCTAACATATATGTTTATCTCATCAACTGTGAATGGAATTTCCTTTGCGGAAAATAACGCTTATCTTATCTTATCTTATCTAATATCATCTTATAGCAGAAACTGGCAACTCTTAAAAGTGAAACTTAATGTAATTGTAGAAAACCGGGGACTCTCCAGTCGTTCCTTTTGACACCTTTAGGGTTAAATCATACATTGATTCTAAAATGTGACTCAGTTTTTTTTCACTCACCATGCATGACAGCCAGGTGTAAAGGTGTAGCACCTTCACACTGTGGGTTGACACAGTTGACCTCCAGCTGGTCACACTGACACAGCAGTTCCACAATGGCAAAATTGCCACTGTTGGAGGCTGCATGCAGGGCTGTATTTCCTGTGTCTGCAGGCCGGTTGACTTCTATCACTGGATGAACCTGCAACAGCACAATACAACTTTTTTTTGTACTCTTCAAAATATGCTCCATCACAGGAGCAGAGGACAGTCAGCCTAAGTACTTTCCATTACTTCATCAAAACAAAATATAGACTGCTTCAATCATCTGCATGGACAAAAACAGCCACAAACAGCAGTATTCTGCTTGGGCCTAGATAGTGCAAATTTTTTATATCCAGAATGCTTTATAAATTATTAGGATGTGCACCATGTTTCAAAAGACACTTCACAATTTTCTCATGACTGGAAAGTGAAAGATGGCTTGCAACAACAATAATTAGATCGAATTGTTTAATTCAGTTGTTATTTCCCAAATTTACATATCAACAATGTTTGAAAGAAACATTTTTGAAGAAATAATCACTAGCAGTGAACAAAAATTTAAACATAATTCTTTCATGAAAAAAAAATAATAATAATAATTGCACCTACACATAAAGAATAATCAAAAGTAGAAAAAACAAAACAAAAATGATACAGCACAGCTATAGCAAAAACTATCTATGCTACAGTCTATAAAATTGAACTGAAAAAGTTAAACAAAAAGACAAAAAAATCATTAGAGATAACAAAATGTTCAGAATAAGAAAAACTTACGACAGAATACATTATGTATTCAACAAATGAAATGATTTTACATTTGATATTCTACAGCATCAAAAACAAAAATGAAATATATCTAATTTTTCAAAAATCAATCTGTGACACACATTAAAATGTGTTGTTCTTACAATTTCATTTAATAAAACAGTTACAGAAAAGCTGCAGCTTCCCATTTTACTAAAGAAGCTGTGATATTGAAAACAAAGTACATTGTATTTACCTTGGTTAGCAAATACTTGACTACCTCTATCTGATTATGCATGACTGCTGTAAATAATAAGGACCTTCTGTGAGAATCCATGCACGTTGACGTCACATGACCATTAACAAGCAGGTAATGTATCACATCAATGTAGCCCAGCCTGAAACCAACAAGTGATATATTATCATTTTCCATCATTTTATTAAATTCTCATTTTTCCAAATAAGCAAATTATTTGGTATCATTTAGCAGCACACACACAAAAGGTAAACAAGTGGTGATTTTTTAAGAGCCATAATCTCCATAATGTTCATTTTTTTTTTTTTTTTTGTGCTAAAAATCAGCAGTTTAGTATTATTTCTGAGATTTTGTGTTTTATTATTCAGCAATAGCCTGAACTACAGACTCAAATGATTTTTCGAACACCCCATAGTCCAATAATATACAATTCACGTGCTAAAATAGAGATAAAATGATGCAGCAGATAATGTTTGGCTATTCATGATGATCCAGTTAATACTCTAGCCAGGGGTTCCCAAGCGGTGGGGCGCATAGTGTTGTTAGAAGTGGCTAGGGACAAAAATAATTTCAACTTATCAGTTATATTTTTTATGCTCTAATCTTTTTTTATTTTTTAAATTTATTTTTATTTTTTAAATATTTTTATTATTTTGTTTGTTTGTTTGTTTTGCTGTTGTTTTGGTTTCAGTGCAAAAAAAAAAAGAAAGTGTGTTACAGCGGTCCAATGTCAATAGATGTCTTTTTGCATGCCTGTGTGAATGTGCATGTGTGTCTGCAAGTGCAGTCACAGAAAATAAAATGTAAATCAAGCTGCTTAGTAGGAGGTTGTGTGGGTCTCAAGCTTTTGGAGAAGGGGTCGCTAGTGCAAAAATGTTGAGAACTACTGCTCGGGCTAAAATGAGCAAATCTAAATTTTGAATCATGTGATATCCTCTTTATCAACTGTCCCCTTGGCCCTGATACTTCTCCATTCTTACACTCCCAGGACTAAAACACGGTCAAACAATACTGTTACCAACTTTTTCTGAAACACAGTATCATTCTAACTCACTTTCCTGTCGTTGCTTCCTCTCTAACTGCTTTCATAAATATCATCTTCCTTTTTTTTTTTTGCTTAGTTTTTCTCATGAAAAATAAAAATAGTCAGAGCTTTGCAAATTTTAGAGCCATTTCATTTTTATACTCGGCTGATAGGCTATAGCAATTCTCTCATGTTAGACTCCATCTATCTGATTTCCTACAGGGATTGGGTCCTTTGTCTAAACTACAAAACAAGATAGTAGACATACAAGTCTGCATCACCTTTCAAATGTTCTGTGTATAGTGCCTCATGAAAACTTGCTGGATGATGAGGTAAATCTCAAAAACCTGTCATGAATAGTGCTCCAGACATCCACAACGCTAAATATAATTCAAATTTCTAACCTTGGCCACACTTCATCTTTCAATTGTTACACCAACCATGACTTAAAATGTTAACTAGAACATGCATTTTATGGACCTTCTTTTTCTTTCAAAGAGCTGGAAGAAAGCAAGGAATTCATTCATTTTTCAGACCCACCTTATTGCCTGAAGCATTCTCCTGTGGGGAACACTTTCCTTGGATGAACACAGATCATGAATGGGCATGCCTTGGGCAGCACTGCCACCTACTAAATTTCTGTAGAAGTTGACAATGGAGTACCACACACTAATAAGAGCAAATGAACGTGTGGCCAGCAACCACTGAGCAAACTGGCGATTGGAGGTGGAGCAACGCACATCAGACAACAATTTCTTGTACTGTTCGTGCTTCTCACTTGTCAGAATGTCAAGATAATCTAGAAATATGTGAGGCCCTTTGGCACCCAGCAATTTGACTGGGTACTCTTTAAAAACAGCCCCACAAATGTCCAGAACATCCCGACGTACCACTTTCCCACTTTCTCTGCCTACAGCAAATACCAGTGTGACTTCCTCCAGCAGAATATCATACTCCATTGAGAAAATATCTTTTTTCTGTATATCTGGAAAATCTGTTTGCCAGAAATGGGCAAACTGCACAAAGTTATCTCCTTTGATACAAAACTGTGTGAGATCTTGTAATGCTGTGTTAGCTCGTGTCAGCATATCAGCAAGCAGGGTTGCATCCATGTATGTGAGCATATCATCGTAATTGATTCTGGTTTTGGTTTGCTTTGGCTGAGCACTCTGTGCACGCTGGTAACTTGGCTTGGACTGCTGGATCTCATGCTCCGTCACAATTTCACTGCCTGAGATTCTCTGCACAGGTGGCAAAGGTGAAGGGCGTGGCAACTCATGGCGTGACGGTTCCAGGGGAAGACCGTTTTTCTTCTTCTTTTTCTTTTTTTGTGATTTGATAAACTTAGCCCCTCCAGATATCCCTGAAATACCAGAGGCAGGACTGCTGCGGGCAGAGGATTCATCAGTTCCTCCAGTAAGAAAAACAGAGCTGTCATTTGCAAGACTGTCTGACGATGTTGTCAAGAGAGTTGATGAACTCACCACAGGGGAGCCATTTGTGACAAATCCAGAGTCAGGGGACACCACTCTTGCACTGAGCTTTCCATTTCTTGAGCTTCCAAGCTTGGATTCCAATCGTTCACTTGCAAGAGAAAGGCCCGCTAGTTCTGCACTGAATTTTTCCTGGTCATCTGAGAAGACTTCATCATCCTCACTCTCATGAAATGTGAGACGCGAGACGCAGATCAAGTCTCGAAGATCCCTGACACCCCTGCTCATTGTTAATTTGCTTCATGCATTTCCTGCTTCCACAAATTTTAAAAGTTTCAAATCTTTCTAGGCTAGTGTAAGGGGTCCATCTATGATATACTGAACTTATTACTAGACCTCGTGAATATGCTTACATTATGGATAAATTGAAGACTCTACTTCAATCAACAGACTTTAAGTAAAACAGATTTCTGTTTCTTTTCTCTGTTCCATTCTCAAGCATCAATTTCCTCTTCCAAACCACGTGCTCCATTGTCACCCACCACAATCTCAACACTCAGCCGCACATCTGCTGCTAGGAAAATGAAAGTAAGATAAGCTGGCAGTCTTAGCCTTGAGAACCACGCCAGGCGAAACAAGAAGGAAAGAGTTTTGGTGAGTGATTTTGAAAAGTCTGAATACAGAGTTGCAATGCTTGATGATGTTTCCTCCATTTCTCTTTGGTACTAGACAAATTCTGGAAACAAAAGAGCAAAAATATTTTGTTACTGTCTGTAAAAAAAAATGCGTATATGCCAAATAGCACAACAAAATTTAAAGATTTATCATTTCTGGGAAACATTAAATCCTGTAAGTATAAGTATACACTGAAAATGAAAAGCATACACATATGTTCCCAAATAACAGATTCTCCTCAATTTTCATGCAGAAATTAAAATGTAGAAAGCTCTGTTCATACATTCATCTAGCTCAGTTTTCACTTTATGCTAGATAAAATGCATACTAGTATTAAGCTTACCAAACAAATTCTACCTATTTTTTCAGCATGAACCAGGAAAGTTTAGTGACAATGCCTTCAATCATTGATAAATAACTTTGTCAGTTGTAAGTTATGTCTATGGCTTCCTTTTTTTTTCTTGCTAATTTATGCCTCACATTCCTACAGATACAGTAAATCAATTTACAAAGCTTAAATGTCAAAAAAATGTCAAAGAAAGGATGTTTCTTCTTTTGTTGTTTTTCAGTTCAGTCAGTATGACTAAGAAAACTATGCTCACATTAACCAAGATCCTTTTTATAAAAACAAATCATCCACTTATTCAACGCTTTAAATTTTACTTCCAGAAACACCATAATACAGATACAGTGGGAAACATTTGTAACAGGAAATCGCATATAACAGGAGTGTCATAAAATCCCCATGTCCACTCCTACTTTGGCATCAGTAAAATATTATCGCGTATAGTAGTAGTCTGTGACAGTTGAATCGCTTATAACAGGATACCTGTATAGCTAGGTGCTCACAATAGTACACCTGTAGGCCTAGTGGTACTCCGAAACTGCACGAGTTTCAAGTGGGTCAAGTACACTTACTAACATAATCGCTTGACAACGCTTATTTCATCTGCTTTGTTCACTGGATCTGCCATAAAGAAGGGAAGAGGGGGGAAGGGGACATGGGTGCGGGCAATGAGATCAGCAAAGTGACTTGGGGGAGGATAGAGGGGTGGCTCATTAATAATTCATAACATGATAGACAAGACAGACTGAGGTGGTGGGTCCACATTGACAAAGAAAGGACTAACACTTGTAACTCCTAACATTAGGTAAGATAGACTATAGCTCTACATGTATCTGTTACCATTCACTGATCATTTGGTCCAGTTAACCATCAACAGTGACAAATACTCATAAATGAATTTGCATTTGCGACAATTTTGAGGAGTTTATATCACTCTGCACTTCCGTTGTTGTATGCTGTGAATCAAGCAAGATTTATTCACATTGCATTTTTATCGCAATCCCTTCGATAGCTTTGCTATTCCACACATCACCATAATGATTATGGCCTTTCTCAGCCCCATGACAATGTACGCAAGAAATTGCGCATACAGGGACTGGTACAATGGAAGGAGGGGAGCAGATAGATAAGGTAATATGATACTCTTTTGATCTTTCAGTGTGCTTAGGCATTGTATTGGGGACAGCGATGGGAGAGAGTCAGATGCGAGGCCAGTGAAGTGTTGTGTATTAGTCTAGATATTCACGTAGCTAAAATTAAAATTGCTCTTGCTAAGACTTTTGAGTATTATATGCAGTACTATACATGTATACACTTTGGCCTTCTCTTATATAAGACATGTATGTCATGTTATCGCCATTACTATGATCCTTACTGAATCACACAAAAGGGAGACTATCCATGAAAAAGAAGTGTCTCCTGCAGTCAGGCAAATATGGTTAGCATTTTTTTCCCCTCTAATTCCCCTGTATCGGTTATAACACGAATCGCTTATAACAGAACTTTTCTGTGGTCCCAGCAATCCTGTTTTATCAGGCTTTCTCTGTATTTGTGAATACATGTATAAAATACAAGTATATA
>JBCEWB010163793.1:0-10387 GCA_039654565.1 Peronia peronii | reverse complement strand
CATACATATATATATATATATATTTAAACTGAATGTCGTGTCATTTCTGTGCCTGGGCGGGAAAAATAGAGTCACGTTTGCGTTTAAACGATGGCGGAACTTTAACCGTAGTAAATCGATTTGGGCAAACAAGATGAAGAGTGTTGAGATTAGGTAAAACCAACACCATTAGAATAGCGCTACTGGTAAATGGCACACCTCATGGGCCTGCTGTTTCGACTGCCCAGAAGACAGACATAATGTAAGGAGTGATCGTGATTATGATGCGGGCTCAGGAAAGAGGATAAAACTGTTCATAGTGTAAGTAGGTTGACTTACTGTATAATGTCCATTGTTCCTGGTTTTTTTTTTATGTAATTATTATTATATTGGACAATGACGTAAGCTCATCTTTCTCTAGTGTTGTGCTGTATAATAGTGATTGTTTGAATATGCTGTGCATATTTCATTGACAATGAAGGTCGAGCTATTTCCAACTTTCTAACGGCATAGAACTAACCCTTAACACAGATTTTCCCAAAGACTGTATCATTATATTTGCAGTTTGAGACAATATTATTACCATAGTAGTATAAGTCATTTAATGTTTTGCTGGTGAAATTTGACATAAGATGAATGTCAACGTCCAGCTGTACCACAGTCCACATTTTTGGACTGTCTAGTAGACCTGCGTTGGCTTTTCCAAGTGCAATTGGTCATGAAAGAGAGCTAACCAGGCTGAGCTATTGAGCCTATGTTCTATACTTCAATAGCCAGCATTTTTAATTGGAATACTTTGTTATGAGTTCGAATGTTGTAGGATTGTGTTCTTGTACACTAACTGTTCCTGTTTTGTAAGTGCAACTTTTAAGCCACAAAGGTGATACTTCAGAGATACTTTTACACATAGTACTTAAACCACCTCACTAGTTAAAGGAGGAGGGATGCGAGTCCTGAAAATGAAGTTTTGGGATCAAAAATATCAAAATCGGGTTTTTGCTTTGTTTAGACACTTTGACATCTTCTGATGTAAAATAAAAGCACTGGTTGGGGCTAGACATATCTATGGTCCAAATTGGTACTATTACGGCACCGTCAGGAAACTGCATAGAAAGGTTATAACTATTCAAATGTGATTTTCTCAAAATGTACTTTTTCTCCCCACTTTTTCCCCAGAGGCTTTTTTGTTTCTGAATCAATTGACTTCAAATCTTGAATATATATTTTTCGCAGCATGTGTTTAAGGCCATGTGCTAGTAAAAAAAAACAAAACAAAACAAATTTCACCATTTCTTAAGAAAAGACTATTTTTGCATCACATATCAGTTCACTGACTTGCTAGGACATAGCAGAGAAGAAGAAGAAGAAAAAAAATCTTTCATTATCCTGTAATAGAATTGGCAGCCATCTTTGATTTTTACCACACGTCTTTTGTTTGTCGCAAACTTTTATGCTTGTTCTGAAACTTGGCATGAAGCAATTTAGAATGTGCAGACATCTTTCTTCTACAGCAGGATTTTGAAATTTTTTTCTTCTGTCTCTCGTTACCGACTGGAACAATTTAATGATTCATTATGTATTCATTTTGCATGACTGTTCCTAGCAATAAAATAAAATGGATAAAGATACTACATTTTTGTTCTATACAGGTGTTTGTCATACAACGAAAAAGTAACTTGGCAAATTTTAACCTATTTAGACTCAAAATGAAAAAGTTATAGGGATTTTTCTGCAGAAAAATAATCTTCGAGAAAATAAATGAAAAAATAGATTTTTCGTCAGTTTGAACATTGAAGTTAAGTTAAAAACATGAAAAGGAGGCTCTTCTTACCTTATTTTCACATGCTGACACAACTGTGTCTCATGTACAAATGGTTAAGGAAGCGAAATTGAAGTTTTTTATTTTGACCCAAAAATTGAAAATTTGGACAGTCCACAAATGCCCTCAAATAATATGCATCCTTTTTTCTATATTTAATTCATGTTTTTATAGGCAAATTGGATGTATAGCGGAAAATTGAGAAATACACAGATCTGTTGTTTCAAAATTTTGGAGAAACACTGTATGGCCTTTAACCAAAAAAGAAATGAATATTCTTTTACAAACGGTATAGCGTTATTTCAGTACTGTGGCAAATTCCAAACGATTATATTCTATTCTCTACTTTATCCGAATTTGAAACTCCAAAACTCCTTAATTCAAGCATTCAAGAAATCACTCTCAACATCCACAGCTGTTTTCATTACTTGCGACATTGTAATATGGATTGATAGAAATAAACAACGTTTTCATTAATTTAACAGTTACAGCAGGCGAAAAATACGCCGTTTCCAAGCCTCGCTGATGGTAGTATAGTGTGGGAAAAGAGACCAACAATGATATCAAGACAACTTGAATAGCAAGCAATTCATATTGTGTTACCTGTGCAGCATGCTTACTTAAGGATGACACGACATCACACCAGGAACAATAGATCCCACTCATAGTCATTCACAAGGTTAACACGTCCGTCCGAAATCGATGTGGATCAATTTTCGTTAAAGAAAGAAAACAAAAATGAATGTGTTATGGTTTCTTCCTTCTTTGTTTGGCTAAATGGTACTCTTTTTGTTCAGTGGCTTGTGAGAGCCATTGAATTGCAACGGATGGAAGGAATGTAGCGTCATGGCAACATTTTTTTGCTGACACACCGTCCGAGTCTTTCGATTGCTTCAGCTTTAAAAGTAAGGCAGTTGTTAATGGAAGGAAAGCATGCAGGCCTATGTGCTACTGCGTTTTGCCTTTTTAGCCCCTTAAATCTTGACACTGAAAGTTCATCAGCTTTTGATAGCGGTAGTTACTAATAACCACATCATTATAAATACCATAAAAACATCTTTTTTTTTTTCTTTTTCTTTTTGTTTTTGCGTTATTGTATTTTTGTCACAAATTTCTTTGACAAAGGCTATCCACGACAATATCATCATTGAAGTGATCACCACATAGCTGGGCATATATCACCTAGAAATTAAGCAGAGATGACAAGGATGGTAAATTTTTCTTGAACAAGAGATTTGCGATGCTCAGTCAAATATTCTTGTGACATAGTTTTGGTAGTGAGCCAAATCGAAAGGCATTGTCAGTTGTGTTCTGCCCACGTTCTGCTGATTTAGAGATCGCCAAGGTGGAGAATGCCCTGATAAGAATACAAGAATAGGAATGTTAGCAATACAGTATCAACGTCTACGTCTTTTTCCAGTTGGTAAACTGCCCTATCACTACTATCAGATCGAGGTGTTCATAGTATTATGAGCGGGAAGAATCAAACGAATACTGTTGTGAAGTGTCTTTTTTTCTGCGAAGGGACTCGCTTAGTTTGTCTGCAGCAATAATCACCCATCTCCGTGTCATAATTTTGTCGCGAAGCTGACATTTTTTAAACATCTTGTGAGGGATGGCAGTTAGTCTTAATTTTTTGTTTCTTTTTACATTGGAGATGGGTCAGAAATTGGCTTTTTTTTTTTTGTTTTGTTTTGTTTTGTTTAAAAATTGTACTTTAATTTAGATTCTATATAGGGGGAGTCATGATACTTTCAAGATCCCCAGAGTACACAGGGCTTTTAACGCAGCTGCATGTGAATTATGAATTCTAACGATTCTGGGAGCGAACATTAACTTGTCATTTCCCCGAAATCACAGATATTCTTGCACGGTAAAGCCCTTCGATGAAGAAAATTACTCCATAGTTGCACAGCTATGATTTTTTTTTCTTCATAAATGTTGCATCATTATCTCGACAGTGGATTGAATTTGACTCCCCACCTCCCCCCCCCCCCAAAAAAAAAAGTTTGTTCCACGACAAACGATTATCTTGATCTTGAAGAAGATGACATGAGCGTTGATTTGAAGAGGAGCAGAAGGAACTGATAAAATTGTCTGAACATGGGATTGATGAACGTCTTTTCTTTGGGTCCTGGGTCCAACACCCCGGAAAATGGACGATGTTAATGATAGTTTTTGACGTATTACACTCTGAATTCGTTCCTTCCCTCAGTTCTTTCACTCCCCCCCCTCCCCCCCCCCCCCCCCCGGGCCCCTTCCCTTTTTTTTTTCTTTTTGTCTCCTGAACTCGCTTCCTATCGTTTTATCTCGGTTCGCTTTTTCTTTTCTTGCAGGCATTTCTTGAGTTCTTTTCTGCCCTCAACAATTTTTATATTGTCCTGTTCTCATTTTTCTCTTTGTCTTCTATGTCCCTTGCTCATTATCCCGCTTGTGCCTTGTATCCCTCCTTGATATGGATCTTTTTGTGGTGTTCCGTTTCGATTTGCCGCGGAGAAGAATCTTTTTTCCCCCTTAAATGAACTCCCAATTTCTATGCACACACAGCACCAACGTCAGGTTGTTTGCAGGACAGCCAGCCTTCCTTTCTCTTAGCTTCATCGTGTCATATTCAACGGGAAGATGATCCTATGTCATGTTACTGTAGTTGTCAGTATTCTTGGATATTTGAGTATTGGTTATGAAGTTTTTGCGTTTTCGATGTTTAGCAATGTTTCATGTTTATTGTTTCTAAAGTTACTAGTAGAGAACCCACGGCCTTCTTGGGAGATCATATAAGTATAGGTCAAAACGATACTGCCCTGCGCGCGACTTAATTAATTGTAATAGTGTGGCAAGCGTGCGCACCTCGATGTTGGTATTTTGGATGATTAAACTGGATGTCACTCAAAGAAAACGTATTTGGTGCCTTGAATGTGTCGTTTTATCGAACGTACAATTCGGATCAAACTCTCGCGCGAGTTTACTATTCAGTTATTATCGCCTTTTTAGAAAACGGTCAAACATAGTAGAAACACAGTTCTTTGTGCAACAATGTTGTGAGCCAAATTTCACATGGATACATTCAGTAGTTTTCGAGTCCATAAGCCTTTTGTGGGTTTTGTCGCAGATTTAAAGCATAGAAAACTTCAAGCAAGCTGGATTGCCTAAGCATGTCACACAGCGGCATTTGCTCGTTTGAAACATTCATGAAATTATATGCATTCATACTGCCATTTTCATATTACGCACATCTTTTTATTTTTCTTACGACATAACTCTAACACAGCTGTCTCATATCCTACGAATGTATTTCATCAGACTGTATGATATTGCAATGCAAATCGATATGCGATGATTTAAGGTATATTATTATGATAATATAATATACTTTGTTGTGGCGTTAGTGATCAATTATAGATTTGTTCGTTTAAAGAGGTTCTGTATTTAGTTTTTGCAAACACTAACCTCAGCACTATGTTACTGGTAACCTTAACAATCAAACAAAAAATAGCACTGTTAACGGACAGCAAGTATAATCATATCCTGTGTTAGCACTCGGGCTATGGCAGCTTTCAGTATTCTCTTGAGGGGAAAGCCTTGTGTAAGCTTCTGCAAATACGTTTTTAAACCCCAAGTCACAAGCAGTCTACACAGACACTTTTTCCATGCCATGAAGATTACCAGATAGCTGATTTCTGTCAGCTGCGATAATCGTTTTTTTCTTTCTTCTTCTTCTTCCTTTTCTTCTTCTTCTTCTTCTTCCTCTTCCTCTTCCTCCTCCTCCTCTTCTTCTTCTTCTTCTTCTTCTTCTTCTTCTTCTTCTTCTTCTTCTTCTTCTTCTTCTTCTATCACCTTACTAGCTTTCAGTATTAGCCCATGATTTTTGGTATAACATAAAAACATCGGCCTGTAATCCGTGCAAATACTTTTAAGTTCTACGTTATGAAGATTACCAGAAAAATGGTTTCTTGCAGTCACAAAAGTTTTTTTTTTTTTTAAATCATTATTCCGAACAGGCTACCGTCTTCTAAGCCAGGTCTTGGCCTTAGCTATAATAAAATACATCACCCGAGCATGGTCATGAATCATGATCCCAAAGCAATATGAATACAAGTGATTACTGCCCATCCTGCTATTGCCGCTACACTAACATAAATTTGACTCTTATCACCATGCATTATAACCCTGTCATACTAAAGTACTTCGACAAAACGCCTTTTCCATTTTGTTTCCTCACCAGTTGAAAATGTAACTTTTCATATACTAAAAGCAAAACAGTAAACAAAACTCCTGTTGTTTCACAAAACTGTGTTTAGTTTCCTGCGTATTGAAAGGCAAGTCTTTGAACAAATCTGCATTTTCTGGAAACAAGAAGTTTTCAAGAAAAAGGCATTCCGTTATCGTACGTTAACATAGATCCCGCACGAAGGGCATCATGATGTAGGGAAGAAATCATAGAATCTGTTCAGCTCCACATCATCTCAGGATGTGATTTACTTTCCCCCTTGGTCCACCAAATCTCTCGGTTTCAGTTGGTGCCGTCGGAACTAATTTCCAGGAAATCACTGACTTTGGATAGCCGGGATATTCAAGACCGGACTACATCTTAGAAACATACAATCACGAGGGCTGTCCGGAAAGTAATAAAAAAATGAACAAAAAGTGAACATTTCTGTTTAGATGCAACTGAAACTCACACAGGAGTTACTGTCACGCTTTAGCTACTTTTAAATGTAGTTTTCTTGGAGATCGACATACCTTTGCCAGTGCTGAGCCAGAGAATAGATTCCCTCCCTGAAGAAATTTGCGTCAAGCGACGAGAACTAATCTCGCATCTCTTCATTGAGGTTTTCATCACAGTCAAATTTTATTCCTCCAAAATCGCGTTTCAGGGGCCCAGACAGGACTGGTGACAGTCTGTTGGAGCCATGTCGGGACTATGAGGTAGGTGTGGTAAAAATCTCCCATCGCTAGTGATGGGGCCAGCCTCTTATCAATTTAGCATTGTGGGGTGTTGCGTTGTCATGCCCTTGTTCAGATGTCCAGGTCTCTTGCGGCGCAGAGCTTTTCTCAGTCGGTCAAGTGTTTGTCAATAACGAGCAGCACCAATGCATCAGGATATACCTGACTTTTGCTCATTGCCTTTCTACCATATGTGGAAACAATTTCATACTGGATTTCGATAGGATTTTTTCCTTTTACTTGCAAAAATCGCACAATTCCCCTCACCCCTACCTTTGACAGTTGTCTTCGCTTGAACTTTTTAAAATAGGGCTGAAGTTAATGAGCACTTTATACGTATAAATTTCCATCATCTTCATTTACTAGGACAGCGAAATTCTGGCTCATAGATCTGATTTGAATTATCACATAAATCTGCACCGAAATTATGGCAAAAGCAAAGATTTGAATATATTAGAGTGAAAGCTCGAGATGATGAAAAGACAGAGATTGCACGAGCTATCAAAGAAACCAGAGCGTGGTCATGTAATCTCATTCGTGACCTCACAATTTTCACTTTTGGCACTGAGTATCTGGGATAAAATTAACTTGGAATTCTCTTTCTGCTATCTTGTCATCAATCAAATTCGATTTTTAGCCTCCAGCTGTTCAATCTTCCTGGGGCTTCAGTTTGTCAGTTTGCCCCTTGACAAAGTAAACAAAAAGACAGTGGCGCTCCAGCCTTGTCTGTGTAGAACTGCTTTGATATTAAGTTTGTTGAAATGTTTATGCTATACTGTTTGTTTCACTTTCATTTCAGTATCTTCTTTTTTTAAAATTATTATTATTGTTGCCCTAACGTGATAGGTTGACACTGCTGCGTTTGTCAGTGAATAAATTCTTTCATATCGGATTAAACATGCAAGATGATTTAGAAATTTATACATACATATACATATATATAGGAAATCATTCGAGTTGGCAGCTATGAGCCATGTCAAAGTCGCCCCTGCTCTGGAATGGGTAAATATTCACTTGAAAACCGCATCAAGATAGAAGAGGACGTTTAATCTTTGGGATCGAAAATTGTCCTCTTTTTGACTTAGAATGGTAGAAAAGTTGGGACCAAGCTGCGTGGGTAAACTTACGGGAACAATGAAGATTCGTGTTTTTCTTCACAAACCTAGATCTAATTACTTTCCGTTGCTAAACGCAATGATTGTTGAATGAAAAGATTTAATAAAGTAGAAAAAAAAAAAAAAAAACCAGCATACACACACTTTTGCGCATTTCACTCTCGACATGTACACCACAAAAATTCTTTTGAAAAATCACGGTATGAGGAAGATGTTTTCTTCCCATTTTTAGTAATTTTGTCAAAGTTATCTGTGAATAGCATTTCAGTGAGGTAGAAGAAAAATATTGTTTTCCATTCTTTACTATACTTTTTTCAGCTGCTCTTGTGTCTGGCAAAGGAAAGCAATTAGGCTGGTGAAAAATAATCCACATACTAGGCGTATTTTGAGTGAATATCATACCGATGTCTATTGGTTCTTTTCAGTAGATATTCACTGTTTTTCCTTTGCATTGTTAGGTTTTTTTGGCATTCGAAGACTGGACTTTGCTGATAGCTGTCCTATAATGTGGAGTATCGAACTGAGATTGCACAATCTACCACCAATCCTTACTTTGTATTGCTAGGCACCACCTTGCAGTGGAATTTCGAGAAGTTTTGCGAAACGCTTATCATCCACACGATATACATGTTATATTATACTCTGTACATTTCAACTTTGTATCTTCGGGTTCTGCTTGGCAATCACAGCTTGAGAATCTGAAACGTTTGGATCCATCCAGTTATTGTTTTGATCAGTTCGAACTTTGTATTGCTAAGTTGTGCTTGCATTCTGAACTATTATTGCACATCCCACTGTGCATAAACTATGGGCTTGTACAATGTATTACTCTGGACCCACTTCTAGGTTTTTGCTGTGAGATGCCAGTTTGCAATCGGGACTTAAAAGTTGTGCTAGACTCATAACGTCCATACGGTATTATACTCTGCACATCTTGGCTCTGTATTGTCGCGTTTTAGCTGGGCATTTAAAATTAAAGCATGGGAAAACTTTTCTATCACGTGAGATGCAATAACCGTATTGATGGACTGTTAAACCCCAATACTAGCATATAAACAAAAAAGATACATGTAATTTATAAAGCATGGTCAAATTATGATGCTGATCATCTCGCTTGGTACATTACAAAGCTCAGACTGCAGGACGTTTATATCTACGAATGATTCTGACGGCTAGAACGTTTACCTTTCCTGCATGCTGCTTCTTTATGCCGCTGCCTTCAGTGAAATCACGACATAAACATGGATTGCGGTATTGTTGTGCCGCCATGAAAACTGCGCTTTGCATCGATGGGGTCGATTAAACTCTTCTTTTTAAAATCATCATTATGATGGGGATGATATATTTTAGTAGTGAATGCCCTTTCCTCAACTAACGAATGTTCCATCCTATAAATATAGTGATCTAAAAAAAAACAGATACCAAATCAGTACTAAGCGCCTTCAATTCACACAGTACAGTTCCATTTACGATGCTTTTTTTTCCTTCTGACTCATTCAAAAGACTTTACTGTTTGTACGTTTAGCAGAAAATCTAAAGCACATCTTATTTTCTTGAGGAAGTGCAAATGCACTCTATTTTCTTAAAAACAGATTGATTTTGTTTATATGGGGGTGAAATTGGGCATTATTTCTTCATCTTGTGCATTGACTGTCACGGCAAAATCTATTTTTTATATGTTTGGAGGAAATTCCACATTTCCTAATCTTACGTTTTTTATTCTATAAAAACATGTCTTGTTTAAGACGCTAACAAAAAAAAATTGAAGTTGATTGCTGTCTGTGGGAGGGGATAATTTTGTCCTCAGATTTGTTGTATTTGTTAAGGACTAAATTAAGAATTGGGAGATCAGAGGTGTGAAGAAGTTGCTTGAATGTCAAAGCAGCTAAATAGATATTGTTGAGCTATAGCTGTTTTGGATAATTTGCTTCCGTCTTCAGACAGACAAAACAGAACCATATGTGCATTTTTCAAAGATTATGCACGGCTTTTGTTTAGTTTTGTTGTTGTTGTTGTTGTTGTTGTTGTTGTTATTTGAAAGGGAAACCGACACACATGATATACATTAATTCTATATCCACTCTTTAAACATGGAACGTAAATATTTATCTATACACGGATCTGTAAATTTAGAAGAAAAAAAATCTCTCAGGCCAGGCGAAGAAAAGTGTCTTCTTCTAATCACCACAGAGGATGTGTGGAGGCAGATGGGAAACGAAGTGGTAAAGGCCATACAATTCTTCAAAGTCTGTATCTTTTCCGCCGGCAGGGAATGGTGTGATTTAAAAGACATCCAGGGATTTCCGGTGCCAGAAGTTACATCCGGTGTCAAGGTGTCACGTGGTGGATGGTGAGCGACGAAACAGTCATTTGTGAAAAGAAGGGAGAATGTGCGACCGGCAGATAGACAAACAGGCAGACGGACAGATGGCAGACTAGCACACAGACTAGTAAGGAGGTAGATAGATAGATAGATAGATAGATAGATAGATAGATAGATAGATAGATAGATAGATAGATAGATAGATAG
>JBCEWB010163772.1:0-10387 GCA_039654565.1 Peronia peronii | reverse complement strand
CTGTTGTGATTTCTCCACCATTGTGTTGTCTCATCCGCATCCACCGCCTGATCGCCACTTATTACATCACGACAAACTCCCTTCAACATCCAGAAGGAAGTTCGTGACACGAACTAGTTAATTTGAAAATTCAGTTTATCAAAATTACTGTGAAAACGGATAATATCCAGTTTAGACCCAGTTGTTACGAAATAGATAATTCGAAAATCCAGTTTATCAAAATCCAGGTCGATGCCCACCACTAACCAACAGTCCCAAATAGTCCGCACCTAATAAGTATTACTGATATGACTTATGACAATACTTCCTTCACAGTAAGCTCAACTAGCAGTGCTCTACAATTGTTCTCTTGCTTGAGGCACTGTTATAGTCACAACAGTTCATAGTTGTTGTAGAGCTTAAAATATTTTAACTTTGATAACATAGTTTTATAGATCTGCCAGAAAAGCTATTGAGATAAAGCCCACTAAAATTCAATTTCATTATCATCATTTTCATTTTTCCCCAGGTATAAATCTATATGTACATATCAAAGACTTCATTCACCTCTATCTTGAGACAATTTTACAAATTTGTTACATGAATAACTCTCTATCTCCTCAGATCACAGTGGCCTAAAGCAGGCTACACACCTACAGTGGAAACTGATAGTTCTAAATGAAATGGTAAATCGCAAGGCAGAACTGCAGTGTGGATGACAAAAACTGATGAAATTAATTCCAAACAGTTGGTTTGTCAAAATATTCAGTTCGCTTGATTTTTCGGCTGCAGTTTTGCCCATTCCTCGCAGACAGCATGGTGCTGGTGACGTATTGGCTTTCTTCTTTTTAACTGTATCTAGCAGAAAGAAACAGGCGTGTTTGAACAAGTTTTGAAATTGATCAAATCAAAAATACAACTGCATTTTTGTTCAGCGTACCAAAATTAGCAAAGTCTTCACATAACTGCCACTTTTTAAAGCTACTTTTGTAAGACAGAGACAATCACTAAATACAAAGGTTGTCGCACATTGTTTGTTTGTCCTGTACTCGGCAGGTAGAACTGTGTGGTGTGGATGAGTGGCAATGAGTGCGCGACATGCGATTCAGCTGATAGTCTGAATTTAAGTTAGAACCGATTTGTTTGGATTGAAGGTGTGTGGCTTGCCTAAGTAATTCATGAACCATCATTGATGTTCCTGCCTTATGGATTTCTTATGATGCTGCTACTATGTGACTGTCCCGAGGGCTGTCCTGTCCAAAGCCATCTCTTTCTACCAATGGGAGATCACTTTGACCAGTCTTACTACTTCCCTTTGTCAGGCTAAAGAAATGTTGAACAAGCAATGTGAAAAAAAACCAAACTTTTGCAACATGTTTGAAACATATGCCATGAAAAATTCCACCAAAAAATTATGGAACAGAATGTTTTATTCACATTGTTATAATTTTATAAAATTTTTTAGTGATTAGTCTTTTGAATGACATGAAGTAAAGAGCTTTTTTCCTCTACTTCTTTTGTCTGGCAAAGTGAAATACTAGGACTGGGTACAACGATCCCTCATTTCTTTTTTGGAGGCATCTTATTGGTTATTTCCCACTACTCCTCATTCTTGTTTGTTCCCAGTCACCTCTTTCTGAGAAGTTTTTTTAAGTAGCAACAGAAAAAGATTTGAATTTTCTGGACAGTGATGAGATCAAACAGTATAGGACACCATATCTCAGATATAATAATAGTGACTTAACATTAAAATCAAACACTAAATTTCACAATCAACTTACCACAAAATGTTAAGTAACACACACGTCCATAGTCCAAGCTGCACAGCCAACCGATATTTCGATATCTGTGAAAAGACAATCAGTATTAATAAAATCTGTGGGCAGATCAAAATGATATGACTGAATATCATGAATTCGATTGTGTTGGTGAAATAGAGAGAGTCTGTAAGGTGTGCTGGGAAAGGATGGGATTCTGCCTAAAACTGTCTTGACAAGCCAAAATTTGATGTGTTTGATATTTTAGGCAAAATATCCACTACTGCTTGATCTTATCTCATATCTGCCTCACATCAACTTGCAAAAGAAACCAAAGTAATGAATGGCATGAGAACAGATTGCCAATTGTATTACTAATGTGCAACAAGATGAAATCAGTCTTGTCTCTTGTATGAAGTGTAGTTGCGCCTAAATATTAAAGAAATTGTGGTATTGAAATATCTCTGAAAATAAAAAAAGCCAAAGTTTTATTAGATGAAGGATCATTGTGTGAGACTACATGAGCATCTACTGATAACTGAATTTAAATTGAATATTTCGATGGTTTGGTGTAAGACTCTGCCATAGGCCATAGAAAATGTGCCATTTGATGGAGTCTTACACTAAGTCATGGACTTGAAAACATTGCTGATCAAACATTTGATGGTGCCTACAAACAGAAAAAAAACAGTGGTTAGATATGACATATGTCAGTCATTACTTGGATATATGCATTTTAATGTACACAGTTGAAGAAGACAATCATAAACTACTGTACAATTTACAGATATGTTACATACCTCTGCTTTTTTGTAGACAATTTTTTCAAATGTATATGGCATTGTGTTCATCACCCCACCTGTGAAAATTTGATTAGAGCAATGTTAATCAAAATAAGCAGGAAGTTTATCATTCCTCTAAACTATTTCATCATGAAGTAGGCACAAAGTCCAAGAGATTATGCAATTGCAAAACTGTGATCAAACCAGATTGAAGCTTAAATTAATAATCTTTCAGAACCATGATCAGCCTAAGTAAGATTAATCTATTGACTCTTCTGGGCCAGATTTTCCTGCTCAGACTGCCAGTATCATTGGATTCTAATCTGGAAAACCCAGCTCACAAAATATTTCATTAAATGAAGAAGTGATCACAAAAAAAAAAAAAAAAAAATAAATTACATCTCCACTCAAATACTAGTCCAGTATTCCTGACTTTCTGCTGAAAGGCATATGACAATGTAAATTTATAAATTACAGCTAGGCTTTCCAGTGTACTGATCATCATTCAAATAGTATTCAATGCATTATATCAAATACTGGCAGTGTACTCATCTTTGGGATTATTTGTTGGATTATTCAACCAGTTTGCATGTTAATTGAGCTAAGAGAGAGATAGAGTAAATGGAACATTTTTCTTGATAATTCTGCCAATTTTGTTATTTCACCTTTTACTACCCTGTATTGTGTATTGTGCTAAAATTGTATTCAGTGACTTGATATTATGCTATCATACATTCAGTTCCCTTCCTATTGATATACATCTTGTAGAATATATCTCTTCTCAGGAATAAAGTATACCACATTAAGTACAGAATGCGCTGAATCTACTATGCTTCTTTGTAAGCATGATAAAGAATCACCAGTGACAAGAAAGGCCGTCTGGTTTATCTCACATTGGGAATAAATGATACCATTTCTTTCACTTTGCTACAGAACTTAGAGAAGTTAAAGACATTCTGAAAGAATCACTGATAATGTGAAATACCCTTGATAACAATATGCATCAAATCTTGTGAACCATCTCTCCTTTTTGCCTCTCCTTTCATATAATGATCCCAGTGTAAGCTCGAATACGATAGCTATTTCTTTAGTTGTGAAAGATATGTCCTACAAATAGTATTATATTGTCAGAAACCAGTTGTCCTTGCACAACACTAAAAAGCTTGTTGTCACTGACTGTTTGGAATTTGTGTTTCATTATGAAATTTCTCTCTTACCTTTTGATGAAATGAGCTTTCCATGTCATTATATTCTTTCCCTGTATCACAGTTCCCTTCAAAATTCACAGTAAGCTGAAATGACTTCAGGCTTCCAAGGGTTTAAATTACTGACAACAGCATAATAGTAAATAACCACACATTAATAAGAATTGTTCTATGAATTTGGATTTCTTCATGTTACCTCAAACTTACCAAGTGCAACAGTTCCCATAAGAAAAGGAGCACCAACATAGGTAAAATCATTGCTGATCTGCTCTGCAACTGCCATCCCTACATAGAAAGTTACAACTGCCTGAAATACAGTTTAATATTAGATATTAGACTTTATCTTAATATGCAAATGCATATTGGCATTAACTTCAACATTCATATGGAAACTGGTTATGACATCAGACAATCCTTTTTGAAATAAAGCAGTCAAGTTTTCTTTAAATTCAATCATTTATAATTTCTGATGACTAAAATATGAAACATAAACAGGTATCATGAACTGAATGTAATAGACCAATAGGTCTTGTGTTTGGTCAGAATGAGCTGAAAGTCATTGAATTCAAAGCGAGATATCCGGAACTGAATGTGATGAAGGTTTTCTCATATCGTTTTCATATTTCAGAAACTGAAAGAACATTCATCTTTGAATAGAGAGATGTTGTTCTTATGGGCAGATAATAAGTAAATCAGGATGTTGTGAAGCAAATGTAGATCTATATAGTTTTTTGTGCTAAACTGTTTATTTTTGTCATTTTTTGTTTCTGAATCTAGTTGGTGCTGAAGGATCATCCCTTGTCTCTTCCATTGCTATAGTTAAGCTATAGTCTAGCTATCTCCGCTATAGTCAAGCTAGCTTAAAACTTTTTCCATTACCTGAAAATGTATGAACTAACATTTTTAGCTTTTACATGACAATAATAACCAGTAAATTCCACTGAATTTGGTGAATTCATGAAAAACTGATGAGCCTCATTTTGACTGCTGCAAGACATGTATAGTTTGAACACATGCAGAAGTTTGAATGGTATTGGTACTTCATGATTGTTCTTCAAACAACTGTTAAATGTTATGATCTGATCTAATGATGACTCAGACACGTAAAACAAAAAAATACCAGTGAAGTCTGCCAACATTATGAATTGGACAATCAAAGAGCAGCCCAAAGATATATAAACAAAGCTCTTAAACCAGTAAAATCATTTTCCAAACTATTCAACTCATTCAGCAGGACCCTTTATTGCCAGAGGGCAATGAAAGACCATCAAAATGCTACCGCTACATTTCTGACAAGCATGACAAATCTTAATGCAAATGGCACGAGACAGCCATTCACAGGTGACTGAAAGGCGAATGGCACCTACCTAATGGTGAAAAACTACATATATTCTCAACATAATCTTTGAAGGACTATGAGCTGTAACAATTTAACCTTATAATGTATATGTATGTCTCAACAAATCTCAAACTGACCTACAAAACAGAATTTCCAACATGCATCTTTTTTAATTAGCTCTCTTCTCCCATGCCAGAAAAGCACAGTAGTAACTTTGCCAAACTTAACTTCCTGTACCTTAAAATGATAGTGCAATGTCACAGAAACGTCAGCTATATGCTGTAGAATAATAAACTTCTAATAGCCAAAAACGTGTTAGTGGTGTTATTTTTGTGAAAAATCACCGCCAATGTGTTTATTTTGTAAAATAAGACGTCTTGTGGTTCTGTGTTTCTTTCGCTGGCTCTCTATCCGATTGACATCAATTTGTATGTGATGTCATGGGTCCCGCACATCTTTGTCCCACAAAGCTGCGTGATTCGCAAAACAAGGCTTCAGATCCAATGGCAACATCAGACAGCTGACTTGTAAAGTCCTATCAGTTTGAGCCGCTAAAAATTCGAGAAGCTACTGATTAAGGAGATGCTGACGACACGATTTTGGACGATTCAAATGATGTGGAACCTGACGGGCAAGAATTTGAGTCGAAGTGATATATTTTTATTGTGAAATGATTCTCAATAAATTCATTTCTAGATCTAGATGTGGAATCTATATCTTTAGACCTCATCACAGGGATATATCCAGATAGCAGCAGTTGTTAAGATGTCTAAACTGGGATTACAATATTTAGATTACGTCTAGATGTCTACAGTTTAGATCTAAAGATTGAAATTACATCTATTCAATTCAGTTAGATTTAAAATGCTGAGAAAGGATAGAGACAGATAAAGCTTATGCTATGTGTATAAAGATTGGTTTAAAAACTCAGTAACTACATTATTCTCTATGATCTGGTTGTAGCCTTTCTTTTCCCCAGTAGATGCCCGGCTATCCTGCGACCGACAGTTCACAGCCACACAATACACCATTGTTTACAAACTGAATAGGGTCACTCATGTGTCCTGTTACCATGCCTCAGTACTGATAACATCATGCCCGGTTTGCAGTCAGTTACGTAAAACAACAAGATAAGTGGTCCTAACAATCCTGTCTCTTTGATTGCTTAAATCTCAAATTTGTGAAGCTATTGGCTTCTAATTCGTATCATGTCAGTGGGTGTACAATAACTGTAAAATTTCATCTGAGGCAAAAACAAAACAAAAAACTTGACACAACAAATACAGTTGCACTACCACTTTAACTCACCTAAAAGTTTGGTCAACCATCATAGATAGACCTTGACACTTTTTCACATTAATGGAACATCATTAAAGGATGCAGCAGTTCACCATGTTTTGGCAAATCAGAGGTGACAATAAAAACCAGAGAGTGATAATTATCTAAAAATTGTGAAGAGAACATGATTTTGTGGATTCATTCATTGCTATCTGTTCTGAGACGTGCTTGCTCACATGTGGGCATGGTATGAGTAGCTGGCATACTTACTGTCCCCAGTAGCAAAGAGCCTTTCAAAAATGTTAGAATAGACACTACTGGTTGAATCAGTTGGAGAGCAAACACTATTGCCATCGTCAGCACCCACACAAAGACAGGAATCACATAGAAGTGGCTGAAATTATGCAAGAAGTCGATTAATGCCCACATAATTTTTCAGATACATGGATTGTGGGGTCCTACATCTATAGAACATTCATCATTGTACTTGTCAACAATGGCAAAAACTGACAGCAAATGTCTTTAATGAACAGAATTTTATGTCGAAAATATCTTGTCCTTGATAATTCAATTGGAAAGAGATATATGTAAGAAACTTATAAATAGTAAAAAAAAAATAAATATGAAAGTCAAGCTTCCCGGTGATCTCTGTAGTGAGCACTGGTGCCACCCTACTTCGATTCCTTGTACTTTCCAATCACTGATTTTTCACTACTGAGGCTTAGATAATTCATGGGCATCAAGTTGGGGAAAAACAATTTAGCTTTCTATGCTTCCAGCATGCAACGATCAAGTTATCCATTCAGTTTTATACAAAGAGCAACTCTGTAAAGATCATTCATTCATAGTTACACTGTATCATCCCCATATCTACAATAAATAATACTAAGTCACTGATATTTTGATACCTGTGATCGTCCTTAACTTTGATACTAATGATTTTGCTTGTAACTGATGGAATACACATACCAATTCATATACTTTGGACCAGTACAACATTTGATATCTGTTGGTACTTACTCCACTCCAATCAACTGGGCAAATGCTTCACTTCCAGCTAGTGCATAGCAAATGAGCAACGCTACACTGGAAAATATGCATACAGAGAGTTAATGTTTTGAAGATGGATCAGAGGGAGAGAGGGGAGGAGGAGAAAAAGATAGAAAGACTCTGAAATTGAGTATTGGCTTAAAAATATCAGTTTTAGTTTTTAGTAGCAATATTTTGTAAATAAAAAAGATAAAAATAATACTGATTTATCATATTTCGTTTATTTACTAAAGATAGTGAAGGCTGTGAAATGAACAAAGTTCACTCAAATGTGCCTCTAATTCTCTCTTGAGTATTCCTTGTCATTAGTTTCTATAAAACAGTTCTAATGAAACACAGGAAACATAGAAAATCAAGCCTTAAAGTAAATCTTAACATAGTGAGGTATGCCTTTGTCATAATTCATTACGTACAACATAATTTTCATCTGACTGCAAACACAGGATAAAACTGACCAATTTGCGGGCAACCAGGAAAAACATGGAGAATGTGGAAATCCAGTTTGCGCTATGAAAAGATCTTACTTATGCAAAGGACATCACCACAATAAAATAATGCAAGTAAATCCAAAAGTGGTAATCTCTTTTTGCAAACGGGAAGAACAGAGCCATCTTATCAGTGGTGTAGGATGAGTTATAGGAGGAATGCCTTGTCAGTTTGGTGGTGATTTCAGAGCATGGGGCATAATTTGACAGAGGAAAGGCAATCTCAAAGATGCATTATCCTGTCTCTGCCATAGAACATTTCTGTGAGAAGCAGTGATTAGATTGTATCAGATGGACAACATGTCTTTATGGCAAATGAGTCTTATTTACAATTAAATCATTCTCAAAGTTCGAACAGCCATTTTCTTGACTTTTTTTCAAATACCTCATCCAATTTTGGAACTCACTGTCTCTGAATATAATTTGTTCCCAAACACTTGTGAATGGTTATTTCAAAAGCAATCAGTTATAAATAATTCATGTTTTTAAACAATAAGTGACAACTGACTTTTCACATTGGCTCTATGGATTTCCGAAGCAGAAGAAAATTTTATAAAGGAAGTGATGAGCACTTCATCAAATGAAACAGACAAACATAAGCAGAAAATAACTAGAATAAAAAATATACTTGGACTAATAAATTTTGCAGTACCAGACACCTTCAGTTAGAAGAGAAAATACATGGCAATGACTGCACTTCTCTGTGTAGTGCTTCTCTGGTCACTGACTCTCATGGTCTAGGAATTTAGCATAGGAAACTAACATTCATTACTTAAATGCAATCTACATGAATATATCTCCACTTATTTTTTTCTACCCTCCTCTGCTTCTTCCCCCTCCTTCCCCCCAAACACAATACTGTTTAGTGTTGCAATGATTAAAGTGCTAACCAACACTGCCATATCATTAAAAAAAACAAATAAAAAAAACGCTATAATAATACAAATGAAAACTATGTCCATCCAGACACATAGCTGACATTTGGTTGCCTATTGATCAAGAAATCTCAGTAGGCCTACTTCATGGTCCATCCTTATTTCATGCAAGTCACTTACAACTGCAGAATAATGAGGATATCAAAGGCTTGTGCCAGACCACAGCTCAGGAACAGTTTCCCCAGCAGATGCAGGTTAGGTGGTTGTACCAGAGGAATCTCTCGAATGTGTAACATCTTACCCTTCATGATGGCACCTGTAAATTGGACTGAAAGTGTGTTTTTTCTCTTGTAGAACACCTGATAATAGTATCTAAAATATTTTTAAGAGTGTATAGAAAAAGCCAGTTATTCTAAAAAAAAACCAAACAAACAAAAAAACAGACATTGCCACACAAGGTAAATCTATGAAAATAGGATTGATTTTGACACAAAACAAAATGTGTTGTTACCTTTTTCTGTCAGTATGTGGAAGACTGAAAAAAAACAACAAAAAAACAACGTTCTGCCTCATATTAGCCTTTTCAAAACAATAGAATTAAAAGGGGCTTGTGGGAAGAAAAAAATATATTTAATGACATTCATGATTCAAATTCTGAACCAACTAAACTCTTTAGTGAAGGATATCAAATGATAGCCTACCATTTGATGCATCATTTTCCTCATCATCAGACTCCAGTACAATATCTTCTTCCAGCATAGTATTAAGGGGAAGACTTTCCTCCTGCATGTGAAAAATGGAAATGTTGTAAAATGATAAACAAAACACAAAAAATTATTATTTCTTGTAGATTTTGATGCAGGATTTTTTTCTCTCCAGATCCCAGGAACCCTCATAGTTAAAACTTTTAGATCTAACATACATTAAATAACTCACTTACTCATCAACGGTTTACTTTCATATTAGCTAAATTTGACAGACATTATGACTACACAATTACATCTCACAAACATTGTCTATGTAGTTTGAGGCATCATGGGACAAGTGGTAAGTTTGAATTCTTGCTAAAAGAGCCACCAGTTCACTTTCTATGGTTACCCATGTTCCACATTTTGATAAAACTCATTCACGAAAAACCCGACCCTTTTCACAAAATGTGTTTACAACAATTCAACCAAAATCTAATGGATCAAATAAATTCCATGAATAAGCAATCAACATAGTGGACAAGGGGCTTGAAGCCAATGCACGGTCTAACATTTTTGATACTGTAACTGAGCCTCAAAGGCACTCGTGCAGCCAAAAAGAGAAAAGTAGGATCAGAGAGAATATGGAAGCAAAAAGCTGGCTGTGAATGACAGATATGAGAGCATGTGAACGTGTGTTGGTAAACAGACACTGAGAGATGATTAAGAATATGAAAGAAGCAAGACAAGCTGATCTAAAAAAGAATTAATGTATGAGCTTAAAAAGAAAATCATTATGCAATTAAGGGGGGGGGGGGAGTGCATCCTGGAGGTGATTTTTTTATTATTAAAGATAGACTATTTTAACTCTAGAATTGCGACCCAGCCTAAGGGCTACAACGCCCTGCGGTGCACCTTGCCGGGCTTGTCAATCTGGATCTCGGCGCTAGT
>JBCEWB010163761.1:0-10388 GCA_039654565.1 Peronia peronii | reverse complement strand
ACATACACACATACATACATACAGACAGACAGACTGATAGGCAGACAGAGAGACAGACAGGCAGACAGATAGACAGACAAACAGACAGGTAATAAAGAGACAAAACAGGAAGAAAAAAGAAACGGCAGAAATAGGAAGAAGGATAAATGGACTTCAACAATAAAGGTTAAAAAAAAAAAAAAAAAGAGGAACGAGTAATAAAAAAAAAAAGAAGACAGATAAGTAGAGAGAAACAGATTTAAAAAAAAAGGCTGAAAAAAAATATTTGGTTGAAAACACAGAAAAGAAACAAAATATGCTGGCTACTGCCATATAAATATTTTGCTGACATAGCTCTATAGAGCGGAAACATTTCGTGGCTTAACTTCTTCATAGACAGTAAGCCCCGCAGTTAAGAGTATATGAGTGTTTTTATGTCATTCCCAACCTGTCACCCTCTCCTGTTACAGTCTGATTATTCAAATGACGAAACAACATAAACAAGGATAATGACATAAATAAACAAACATAAGCAACTCCAATAACAAACAGGTATATTCAGACATTGTGTGGTGGAAACTGACGTAAATATAGGAAAGGCAGCAATAAAACTGTAAAAACAACGTTGAAAAGCCAAAAAACAAAATTTCAGATTGCTTCACACGAATTATTGGAATTTCCCTTGTGGAGGTAAAAAATTCTGACAAAGATCCAATGTAAACGGATCCATGTTTCTCTAACTGGGTGATCGTTTTCAGATCATTTCATCTCCGTATCTTCCCGTACCTGTTTTGTATTTACTCCGCCATGTCTATTCGCACGGACCACCCGTCGTTGGCTCGGCTTGCTATTTCAACGGAGTGTCTGAGGATACGGCCAGACAGCATTCACTGCCAGTTTACTATTACATCTTTTGGAGTTTCTCCAGTTTCAGCGCATGCCCATATTTTATGCCGTTTGCTTTTCTTCCTCCCGATGAGCACAACGACTTGGCATGTAATCCTGTTGGCAAAATAACTGCGCGATATGTTAAAGTTTGTTTTAATTCCACATGTAGACGGCTGTCCGTTCAAGTCAAGTTTTGCATATCATTAGTTCAATTTCGGCGTGCTCTGAAAAAAGGTCTTTGGTTTTTAAAACTTTAAACTTAAGACGCCCTTTGAAATTTAGAATTCAACGACCCACCACCACCACCACCACCACCACCACCACCACCACCACCACCACCACCACCACATCAACATCAACAACAACAACGACAAGGACGGCGACGACAACAACGACGACGACGACGACGACGACAACAACAACAACAACAATCAAATGTTTCCTCTATCCCTTTGCTCTGTTTTGCGATACCCTTTCAAACTAGTTTACAACTTTTCTGCCTTTGCCCACTTTCTCGATTCACCCAGTTTCCAAGCCGAATAGCTCATTTACTGACTTTTCAAAGATGTTTTTTTCTTACTCATAAACGACGTTGGTTATTATTATTATTATAACGTCATTTTTATCCCTTGAATCCACCAAAATGACTCTGGATACATCGAAATCCACACGTATCGTTCTACGCTATTCACTATTGGGTCCGAAATTAGAGTGTTTTTTTTTCTTCTATTATTATTTATGGTTTCAACAGTGAGTGATCTTTGCTGCGGTTTTCAGTTGGGGTATCATCATAGTAATGGTGTGTCACCTTCAACCCAGAACTGCCTTCTTGCGAACCCAATATTGAACACTTTCATAGAACGTTTTCTCTCTTCCCCTCTCGTTAACTGCCGTAGAGTCATTGTCTTTTCTCTTTCTTTAAAATGAATTGTTGGCCATTTTGAATAACATGCCTTTTTTTGTTCACTTTTTGCGTATAGTGGTAGCTTACTCTCCGTCTTCCTAGATATGCATGGGAGACATGGAGACTGCAACTGACAGCCGCAATGGAGCAGAAAACATCATCCCTGGAGCCGAGATGTTACCGAAACATCATAGATATTCTCATACTTGGATTATTCATTACAAACGAGCAGGTCCGCAGAACCATCGTACGGCACAGTCTCTGTAGCCATCGGCTCGTCTTACAACTGTGAGGAAAGGACATTGAGATGGTACAGCCGTATAACAAGATCCAGTGGCCCTGCTAAAACTGTCCTACAAGAAACAGTAGCGAACAAGATGTTTGTTTGTGTTGGGCTTTAACGGCACATCAGCACGACAACGGCTATACTATGCCTAACACGCTGGTACATTTACTCGTTAAAAGACTAATCAAAGTATTTCTGGATGAAATGTAACGCTGAACAGACAGCGCGTTTGTGAGTTATAAAAGGATATCAAAACGTGTATATAAATTTGGGTAATCAAATATTGTAGAGCAAAATTAAAAAGATGGATGTAAGCAATTTTATTTTGCGGCGTTCCGTGGAAATCGTCGTGTGCTTATCAAATTATGTGTTACGTAGTGATGTTAAAATTCGTCGTACAGACCAACCTGGCGCAAAAAGCTCAGGATGACCTACAGCTTTGTTTTGTCCTTCAGAGAGCGACTCGAGAAGTGGGCATCCCGAGCGAATCTGAAGACGGCGCAATTCCTTAGTACGTCTGCGACTGTTAGTTGACAGTCACAGGTCACACATTGCGGGGGCGTTTTCCTCTTCTGAGAAGAAAAAGAGTGGGTGAGGTGAATAGTAGAAAAGATGGGCCGACAACATCTTGGAATGGACAAAGGGAACATTAATAAAAAAAAAAAAAATGCAGAAACCCAAGCCTTGAACAACCAACTCAACGGACGGAGAAGATTAGCGCACGACTTGTCAGGAAGCGCCCCGATGACTCCAGCAGGGGTTGAAAGCTAAGAACAAGAATATATCTTTTCCCATATCAATGAATTGTCTGGCTTGATGCTGTTGTTGCCTGCTCCTATCTAGATCGCCTAGTAGAGCAGAAGGTCCATGGATTATACAGTCCTGCCTCTACGATGGATGAATTCTGACGGTAAGGATATTTCCGTTATAGAAAGTGATCCTGAATACCAGGACGATCTGTCACGATAATTCTATTATTTATGCATGAAAAAAATACACCGTTCTGTCACTGCGTCATGAAGCGCCGGTGCCGGGTTATTTTATACACCGTGAAAATTTGTCC
The DNA here is from genome assembly GCA_039654565.1 of Peronia peronii. Taxonomy (NCBI): domain Eukaryota; kingdom Metazoa; phylum Mollusca; class Gastropoda; order Systellommatophora; family Onchidiidae; genus Peronia; species Peronia peronii. The sequence goes on along the minus strand of JBCEWB010163761.1, from coordinate 7,268 downwards.
GCGTATTTGTCTGTAGATTCCCGGGGCGGGGAGCCTTCATTACAGTCATGATTTATGGAAGCGAGGTGGAAAAGTCAATCTGAATGTATAAACATGAATTGAATGCGAACAGCTTAGCGCTGAATGAATCATCCGAAGGATGACTTTATAGAAACCGAGCGCACAGCAATCCTTTCTTCAAGTGCCTTGCCTTAAAATTGGTCATTAATAGTCTGTACATTGGGCGTAAAATCTGTGGAGGGTTTTCAAACGGAGCTGATGTAATTTGTATGGGGTGAACCCATTCATTCGTAATCAGAAGGGTGCGGGCATGTGGATGCACTTCTTCAGGTGATGATTTTTTTCTCGTCCAACGGTTATTCACACATTGCACATAAATGGATCAGCTAAAATGTCATGGGAAAAGGTAGGAATGAATACCATCATCGATAATGTCTTTTGAAAAGAAAATGGCGCATGCAGGATTTCTCGTTTTTGTGGCATTTTTTTTTCTCCCTCTCTCACTTTCTATTTTTCTTTTCTCTCTGTCTTTGCTTTTCACTCTGTCTCGGACCAGAGTAGAGTTATCACAGACATGTATGAGAGGATCCACTGTGATAAAGGAACAGAAAGCTTTTTACTTAAAATATATTATGATAGACTTGTTTGTAACTACTTTGCTACAGGAAATCCATTACCACACACTGTTGTATTATACTCTGAAGAAGATTTAGCAAAAGATAAATACGACAAACATAGACACTTTAGAAAATATAGGAAGACTGTCTAACCGGCAAATAATTGAAGAGTTTAAAAACATAACATAACATATAAAGAACTTGATATTGATGTCAACAGTAATACTCTGCCAAATTATTTTTTAAGTCAGTTTGACTCTTCTTCGGGGCAACAAAGTCAAAATAACGATAAACGATAAACGATAAACATTATCATAATCATCCTCATTTTATCACTATTATTTTTTTAAGAAGTCTTAAAATCTAAGCTGATTGTCTACCGGCAACTAGTCAAATGTATTTTTTTTTTAAATATAAAAAAATGAAGGACTTGATATTGAACAAAATGATATCAAGCTCGTCGTATTTTTTTTTTCTTTTTTAAACGTGTTTGATTAGTTGCCGGTAGACAGTCGTCCTAGATTTTAAGACTTTTTTTTTGTAATATAAAATAATGTTTTGATTGTCGCCATACGGATTATCATCTGATCATGATAATCACCATGATCATCGCCGTCCACCCTGTCCAAGGTAAAGATGAGAGACCAAAGACCTCCAGTCGGCCCGATCCTGACACAATAATTCATTCGAAGGTCACAAGCTCTGACATATAAAGGTCATCTGTTACCCAAAAGATATCTGGTTCGGGCCTAGCACCAAGGAGTTTAGAAGATCCAATCTCTGTTTTTGCTATTTTTTTCTCTATTCCCCCATATATCAGTTTCTTTTTCACCCTCGTTTTCACTCCCTCACCTTTTTTTTTTTTCCCTCATAATTTAATTGATATCCAGACAAGTAATTCCGTTGACTTGTGACCACCAGTGTTACGTTTTTAGTAACAATCTGGCTGAAAATGCTCACCTGGCCCAAACCCAAATAAACTTTCAACATGGCCGCATTAGTCACTTCGTTTTTGTTTTTTCTCTGTGTTACACGTATATACATATAAATACATCGGATATATTGTTTTTTCTTACTACTACACATTTACATATCACATTTTTTTTTACTGAAAAGAACGCACGAGTATTTGGGTCGCACAAAATTTATTTATTTATACTTCCAATACCACAACCAACTTCAACATCATCTTTCTCACAGATGTTGTACCGAGGATTTGCTCACCCAGAAGATTTCTTCACACCGGGAGAATAAACGATGAAAGAAGATATTTATGTTATATAGTAAACTAAAAAAAGCTTGTAACCGCCTGAATCCGAATACAAACAGACAGAGTCATTTCTATCATCGGAAATAAATGAAAGACATAATAATACACACATAAAACTTAGGGTGTGAACAGACCAGAGCTGGCGGTGTACTGGGGCTGGGCTGGGAATGGCGGCTCACCACTCATATATTATGCTGCACGCCTAGGGCAATGGCGCTGCGCAGACCGCGGTGACCGGTGACCGCCTTAGGCGTGCAGCATAATATATGAGTGGCGAGCCACCATTCCCACCCCAGCCCCGGTACACCGCCAGCTCTTTTCTGTTCACATCCTTAAGGAGGACTCCTGAAAGACATGCGACTAAAGGGAAAGTGAGAGATGAGAAAGTAGAGAAACACACACACACACACACACACACACAGAGAGAGAGAGAGAGAGAGAGAGACAGAGAAAGGAGAATGGAGATCAAGAAGGGAGAATTCTATGACGCTGCAGAAATGTTTCAATAAGAGAAAAAGAAAACTTTCAAAAACGGGGATATGAGATAAATAGAATATGTCTGTTGTGGCACCTACTTAATTTCCCTTTATAATTTATCGGCCAAGAGTTGTTTCCCTTTGACAAATGTCAATAATAAATATGATTATTGTGATTATTTATGTTGATCATCAACGTAGGCCCTGTCAAAGAGAATGAGTTCTCACATGTCATGTCCATGTCCTGAAATGATGTAATACTGGCGTTCAGTATTATATATGATGTTTGTGATCGATTGTAGAAATGTCTGAACCATAATTAGTACATGTGTCAGTACCACCATGTCCGAATCCCTCTGTGCAAGAAATCGAGTTCTCTGGTACATATGGTAAGTTATGAGTTTGTGTGTGATCACACCATGATTAATGAATGCTCGATGATTCACAGCATATCAGATGCAGCAATGTCAAAAAAAAAAAATTGGCCGAGAAAATCAGGTGAAGAAGAAATTGAGGAACAAGAAAGAAAGAACAAAGAAACAGAGCAGAAAGATGAAATGAAAAGTAGGAAGCAGAGATGAGGAATAAGAAAACGAAGTACAGAGGGCAGAAGGACGACGAAGGAGAGAAAACATGAAAAAAAAAATAGATAAAGGAGAAAAGAAGGAAAGAATCATGAGGTCGGCAGGACCAGTGAAGATCGGTACAGAGATGGGAGGAGGATTACCCTATGTGATTGCAACGGCCAACAGCTCGTTCGGTGATACCCACATACGATCTTTACAGTGTTACTGCTTAAAATACAGGGAAAACGAGAGAGAGAGAGAGAACTCGTGAAGATTTACAAGCTAAGGCCTAAAGTGCCGGTGTACAATGAGCTTTCTCGAGGTTTGAAAGAAGGAGCACCTTAGTTCACCTTTCAATTAGACTTCTTTGGTTTTTGTCAAAACAGTAAATAAATAGAACTGCCGGTAAAGAGGATGGTTTTGGTCATACACTGAACGCAAACTCGACGTAAGAATTTCTTTAACCTGTAGGATGTAGATCGAAGGAAACGGTGGGGAAAAAATTAATTAGAATGTCCTTATTCTTAAAATTCACCACGCAAAGAAAATAATTATATCTCCATAGAGAGTCGATCTTTGCTGACTGGGGCAACATTTCTGGCGGGGTCTTCCGGTTCACAACCAAATCCAGAGTTTTAATCTGATGAATTAAATAGTACTTTTTGACATTTTCGCATTCAACTGTAACTATATCTTGGAGATAATCGACTGGGGAAGTCTTCAGGCCTGGAGAGTAGATCGTATCTTGTATGCTTTATTTCAAGTAAGGTTGCTCCGTGCATGGTTGTTTGCAAGAACCGGCCGAGCTGTACCGAGGGCTTGTGTCGATACCGAGGGCAAAAGTGAGAAAGTCTCCAAGAGGCAATAGGATGTTTGGACGTCCAGCGATAACAGCGAATGTGACACAAGCTATCAATTAGCTTTTTCTTTCACACTAGTTGATAGCGACTGATCCTCAATATTGCCAAGAAGTGTTCTTCTACATGGCATTACTGCGTTTCTGCAGACCATTTTTTTTTTCACTTTTTATGTTTTATCTTATTCTTATATAAATATTTTTTATTAACCTAATTATAACGAGTTAATGGGAGAACGTTGTGTTCAGTTCCATAACTTCCCTTTACCAGACAAAAAAAGGACTGAACTAATAGTGTAGAGAGGAATAACAATCACTACTGAGCCCTTTGCTGGAAACACACACCATGAAAAATCCCCCCCCCCCCCCCAAATTATGATGTAAAGAGAATGTTTTCTTCTTATTGTTATAATTCCATCAAATTTCTTGACGATCAGTCTTGCGAATGACAAAAAGTAAAGTATTTTTTCCTCTTTACACTGCATGCTCAACACCTCTTTTGTCCGACAAATGGAAGTAATAGGGCTGGTCAAAATGATCTCCCCTTACACGAGTCTCTCTCTCGGGAAGGGCAGGTAATCTGCGAAACGATCTCTCATTATCACCTGAGAGTCGATGGAATACGAGTGTCGTCGATAATAAAGGCGGAGTTGGGAAAATCTTTGACAAATCAATAAAAGTATGAAGTAAACACAGACAGGCGTATTCAGCAAATCTCACACCCATACGGACAGTGCTACAGGTATGTTGGGCACTGAGTACAAAACTCATTCCCCGGACCGAATGAAGAAATGTTTTTCTACTACTGCTATCGAATCTACCTCGACATCACTTCTGTTACTTCCACTGCAGTCACTGATAATGCAAAAAATCACATCGGCCGTTGTGACAAATCACTCTGTTTCTTCTTTTCCCGTCCATCCGACCGTCCGTCCGTCCGTCCATCCATCCATCTATCCACCCCTCCATTAATCCATTCGTCCGTCCGCCCATCCATCTATACATCCACACCACCAAAATCACCTCACCATCACACCCACAACTGAGATACATCAACCACCATCACCATCTCCATTCTAACCACTACCAAAACTGTCAAGACAATAAATGGGGCTACACCGAGGCTCAACCATCTCCCCGCCAAACCCATCAGAAGGTTCCGTTCTGAGCTGGCGTTATGACCACACACGAGCCTGGGCGAGGGAGAAAAGTAATGGTCATGGTGATATCTGTTGACAAACATGACGCCAGCAGGCAGGAATACCAATCCAATACATTCCTTCCTTCCGGTCATCTTCCCCCCCCCCCCCTTTCCCCCCAACCCCCAATCCCATCGTTTCAATGATAGAGACTGCCCGCAACTTCAGAATAGATTTCCCAATAAGGACATACAATTCGAAGCTCAAAGTCCCCTGTTCTTGATTTGCGATAGTGTTAGCGTATCATACGCGGTCTTTGTTTTAATCGACAGATTTAACTTTAGTACTCATTCATTGTAACCAACACAAGTTCTGTTATTTTCTTGTTGAAGACTAGAAGAGAATCCACGACCTTTGTGGGACATATTTTAACTATAGGTCAAACCGATACTGCCCTACGACTTAAAGTGTATGGCAAGCGTGCGCACCTCGGTGGTGGTGTTTTGGATGATGAAACCGAGTGTTAGTCAAAGAAAACGTGTTTGGTGTTTTGAACACATCATTCTATCGAACGTACAATTCGGATCAAACGCTCTCGCTAGTTTACTTTTGAATTTTTATCGCCTTTTAAGACAACGTCAAAAATAGTTGGCTATTTCCGGTCTGATGTAAGTAGAAATACAGGCCTTTACGCAGCAAAGTTTTGTGCCAAATTTCATATGGGTACATTCAGTAGTTCTTCCGAGTCCATAAGCCTTTTATGGGTTTTGTTGCAGATTTATTGTATAGAAGTGTTTAATAATCTATCAGTGGCTTGGTCGAGAAATTCACACTTGTCTGTATGAAACACAGAAGCCTGCCTATTTTCTGTTTATTCCTTGTGATTGGGACCCAATGACATTTTGTGTACAACTACTTGCATAAAACTCCTGCCACGCAAGGCAATGTTGTTGATTGTAGAACCATTATCTATTAGTTAATTAGAACCATTAACTCTTCTATGATATTTTTAGAGCTTAACTCTATTACATTTTTAGTGTTTTTGTGTGTAATATGTTTTAAAACAAACGTTCACAGGTATTTATGCCTTTTACTAGCAATTGGGATGGAATTCTTATCGTGTATAATAGCTACGCCGACGACCTGACCTTGTCTACTTCAAACAACTGCATAACTTTTTCGCCACGCAAAGCCATTATTTTTACTGATTTAGTAAATTTGATACTTCACTTTGTTTGTTTGCTCTTTTACCAATAGGGTTAGGGTTAAGGTTAGGGTTAAGGATAGAGTTTCCATTTGGGATATTTTAAAAATGTCCTTGTTTCTGAAAGCTTACATCCCTCCCCCCCCCTCCCTTTCCTGTACAAAAAAAAGAGCCCAGTCTGGGTTGTCTTTTATGTATAACCAGGCCCATGGACAATAATGGGCTCAGGGCAGATGAAAGATGTACATAATTCATTACAAATTGCTCAGAAATAGTCTATTATTTTTACCACTGTTGTAAGATACAAACACTGATTTACATTGTCAGTCAATTCAAATGCTTGTCTTTATTCTCTATCTAAACTTTTATCTTCTGCATACTTTGAATGAAACCCCTGGTATAATCTGATAAATAATAATAATAATAATAACAATAATAATAATAGTAATAATAATAATAATGACAATAGCTTTCTCTCTCTCTCTCTCTCTCTCAGACACACACACACACACACGCGCGCGCGCCAAGTTATCAAGCGCTGAAGTCTACATAACATTTCCAACGCATTTCAACAAAAGTTTTTTTATTTTTTTCTGGAAATGCAGCTTCAGGAAAATTGAAATTTACTTTAATGATCGGTCTTTTGACAAATAGAGAACAAAGTCATTTTCAGGAGATGCAAAAAGTTGTCCTCTAATATTCGGAAAAGTTATATTTCAAAAGATGGACAGATCATGAAACTCTTATGAAGGAGACGTTTTGACAGACTACGCCAGTGTTGTCCCCACGTTCAGGCCTGTGTGCTCGAGATGACATCCGCGGTGATTCCGAAGTATTCCATCTACACTCAAGCTCTCTGACATTCAGGTCTCTACAGTATTCTCTCATTTAACCGCCGGTATTCGTCGTACGACGTTATTCGGCGTCACCAATCCTTTCGGTGCGTGCCGGATAAGTCTGTATTCGGCCCGGCTGGCGCGGTGGTTGTTGGCCCAGCTTGACCCAGTTCTAGGAACTCCTCCTCCCACGTACACTTATCCACAGTGCAATCTACAGTACTGTACTGCACTGCAGAACTGTAATATTGTTAATTTTACCATTTTCAATTACTGTATATTATTATTATTATTATTATTATTA
>JBCEWB010163750.1:0-10388 GCA_039654565.1 Peronia peronii | reverse complement strand
TTATCGTATCTCATTGTGCATTAGCAGGCAATCTCCATCAGCATTTTTCATCAACCAGATATATATATATATATATATATATATATATATGGTAACTAACTGTATCCAAGTACGCTTTAATATGTTGACGTTGTGTCGGGATCATTATTAAGCGTCTAAACTGTTCGGATGTTGTTGACTTGGTGCCTTTGGGAACGATATTTAAAGTCCTTCAACCAAATAGAGCAGCATTTCTATTAAATAATCTAGCGGCTGTCTATCGTAGATCTGTTGGTACCTTTGTTGGTATTCCCACCCGAAAGTGCACAATGTCAGTTCTGTATAGTATCTCGCTGCACGAATATACTTCTTTGATATCCTATCTGATCTGAACTTAAGGAAACCATCAATAATACGAGACATTCAGAGTGCAATCAAATATGAATACATTGTACCATATAATTACAACACAGTGTCCGAAGATCTGATAGAGCCGCCATTTGCAAATAGGTTAAACAAGCATTGTTGAGGAGCTAATGTATAAACATGCGGTGTGTCTATAGGAACAGTTCTCCACTAAATTGACACACAATACCCTATAGCTATGACCTTGCCCTTGCCCTTTCTTTGATTCAATTCACAGGTAAACATGACCATTTGACCGGTATTCAGAGGTTTAGAAAAAACAGCCCACATTCAGAGGTTTTAGACCAATGTATTTCTGTTAACCCGAGTGCTACCAATCCTGAATATTTTATGGTTTTAAAATCTGAACTCTGTTAGTCCTCGATGGATTCGTTCTTAAACCAACACTCCGTAGTGTTTAACATTGGGATTTGTGAGGTGATTGAGACCCTTAATCCTTTCTATACATTGTGGAATACATTGTATTGTGAACGATACGAGAAATAGTCATTCAAAACGGTCGTCATTGTGCAACACAATGTCAAACAGGGCAAGAGGATAAATGGACAAACTTTCTATGTATCTCGGTTGAAAAGACAAATTGTTTATGCATTTGTTCACAATTTAATTTCAGCTACCACATGGTCAATCCTCTCGCCACCTAGAGATTCAGAAGTAATCGAATACTTGGCCTATATTCAGACGTTTTAAACTTTACAAACCTAAATATCTTACTGTGTTTAGATATGAGTTTCATGTGAAACTTGAATATAGTATTATGTTCTCCAGTGCTTTCAATTATGTCTTTATATACATTGGAAATACTCATCCCCTTTTCACGACGATTCCATAACATCTATTCGATTTTACCTCTACCTATTATACGGCTTTTTTTAAAATGTCTTTTCCAACGTCACCTCTTCTTTTCTGATTTCGTCTTCCACAACAGTCTAGATTATCCTTTCTCACAGTTCCTCATTCTCGATATTCTCTGGCCACTGTATGCTGAGGGCCTTTCTTGAATAACAGTTCATGAAGATTTCAGGCTTTGTGCAATTAGTCTTGCCCAGGTTTCAGAACCATAAAGAAATACCGATTTCACGTTAAGACTTGAATAATCTTAAGTTATTGTATAAGGATTTGTGCCTTGCCTAGCATGTTTTCTGGAGGAGGTTGAAATGACCTTAATCTTTAGTGTCCTTGTTCTAGTTTTGTTTTTTTTATCTGTCTCGAAAGTGGATACGAAGATCAGTTCCTCATTGCTGATTGTAATTTTCAGTTCAGGCAATGTAGGTCATAATAAAGAATAAAAATAAAACATATTAAACATATTTTAAACTGATTGTAACGACTGGAGCCCACAGACTTTCGAACCAGTTTCAAAGAGAATCCCATTCAGCTGAAATGACTATATGGCTTTTGTCGTGATGGACGACTGACAGCAATGATAGAGTGTCTTGTAATTAACATCTCTTTGAACAGCGCTTTTCGTGGCTGATTAGGCCCGTGTTTAATGCGATGTTATAATTGGCATTCAGTGGGCTGTTCTGATGTCAGGCATAGAGTCGCTAACTGATCTGTGCACGTTCAGTGTTTTCTGAAATCTTTTTGTTGATCTTTGGCATTTCATACACTTTGTCCCTAGGTTTTTCAAAGTTCACTCTACCAAAAACCTATTTAGACAATGGTATCCACTAGATCCTCTCTCTTCCCTTCCTATCCCCTTTTCCTTGCTCTTCCCTCTCCCCAGCCGGGGGGGAGGGGGGGGGTGGGATATCACAAACATTACAGAGGGCAAGGGCATCCCTATTTCTAATGGCCGCAATTGATTAAATCACATTTCTTTAGAAGTTTAATCAATTTTCCTTCTTTCTAATCAGCGGAGATTTTCCCTCAGTTTAAACGGTGTAAAATTGATCATGCAACGTGTCAGTTATGATGGACGTCACTTCCACATGAGATAAACTCTACATGTTTTGATAATCATGCACAGTTATTTATTTACATCTTTATACATGAGGGCCATGAATAACAACTCTGACGTAATGTAACCATCATCCTGTTAAGTAAAATCTATTCTATTAGTCAGTCAATCAGAAATGGTTATTACTGTCTTTCAAAACAAAAAAGACAAAGCGATAGAAAATAATAATAACAATAATAATAAGCAACCACAAAAAAACATTTTTTAAATAATAACAATTTTTAAAAAATGTTTTTCTTCAGATTCTTCCTCCGTTATGTGAGATCGAGATAACCTCCACCAGGAGGTTGAAAGACGTACATAGAACGTAAGGGTATGTGACTGTGACTTACCCGCTATTACTTTCATCCCCAAACCCATATTTTTGTTTTATTTAAATTTGCATGTCAAAGTTTCCTTCAAAAATTGTAACAAAATTCGGATACAGAAGTTTTGCAACGACAGGAATGGCTATGAATGTTACGAGTGTAATGGGAGCAGATCGTTGCACAGCAGGGCAGAGGGATATGGAGCTGACTCTTTGTTAAAAAAAAAAAAAGAGGTCATTTTAAAACACAGAGCATCACCTCTTTATCCGCCTTCTTCATCATCAGTAGCCCCAGCTCACCTACCTTTGCGTCTATTGCCTCCCAATTTATGCTTCTCTTTTTTCTTTTCACTGCCAAATAATTCATGCGCATTACTATTTTCAGAAACTATTTCAGACTTTTAGATCTTACCGTTACCAGTCTTTGGTTTTCTGTTTTGTGAGTTTTTTTGTTGTTTTTTTGTCTGAGTCACATGTTGGCTTTCAGCAGTCATCATAGGTAGGAGACAACACAGTGCGAATGTACTGTACAATGTGACAGTAGGTGGTGGGTTTCAACTATCCGGATTATGTCCCATGGAAGGATGCGTTGACTCGGAGTTGAAGCAGACGAATGATAGCCTATGTGTGTTGTTCAGTATGTGCGTCAGTGTCTGCGTGTTTATATGTATATGTGTGTATGTGATTAGTCCTTTGTAATGTTTGTGAGTATAGTCCTAGGCTGGGGAGAGGGAAGGGCAAGGAAAGAGGGATAGGAAGGAAAGAGAGAGGGTCTAGAGGAATAAACAGTTTTCCTGAGCACTTCAGAATTGTCAGTTCGTTTTGTGCGTATAATGGTCTGTCAGAGACTGTGCATTTATTGCTAGAACTAGATGTGATCATTATTTATATCGGCAAGACTTGTTGCATACTTCTTTGTTAGTTCTTTGTTTTTGTTTTGTTTTGTTTTCATTTCCATCTTTACAGCTTTCCTTCTTTTTTTTTTCTTTTTTCTTTTTTTTTTTTTTTGATCTTTCTTTTATCTTTCGTCTTCAGAAAACTATTCTCATAGCACAAGGGAAGAAACAAAGCAACAATATCGCGGGCTGAATCGTAGGTAGTTGCACCTGATCAAATGGAGGGAGCAATGTGTATATACAGTGTCTTACTTCCAACCCCGTTCAAGGGATCACCAATATCAGCAATAAGTGCATCAGTAATATCTACATTATTATTAGAGTGCACACATCTCTATTATCACATCTCTATTATCACATCTCTATTATCACATCTCTATTATCACATCTCTATTATCACTATTCTGGAGCTGTGGAGAAACTTTTAAGATGATAAAAATGTTCATTTTTCAGTTAACAGCATTTCAACGACGATTGGTGTCTGCCGTGCATTTTAAAACGTTTGGATCCAGTTTTGTATTTGGTGAATTTATATGAATTTTTGAATTCTGACTGTGCGGGATACTGGCTGAACTGGCCTTTGTCTCCTACGAGGAGAAGACAATCCCATCGATCTTGTGCTCAATTTATCTCATAATGTTATTCATTTTTCTTTCCTCGGTGTTACGCAGTTTTAGAGCTTATTTCGTCCAGTCTCATAGATCATCTTCCCATCTTTTCCATATGTTAGACGGAAGTCAGGCATAATCAGTCTGAGAAGGTTTGAATATGAAAGTCAGCGCATGCGCAGGTTATCTCATATTATTTGTCGTTTTTTAGTTTTTAGTGGAATTATAATTAAATTTTAAGAAATATTCCATGATTTTCGAGTTCACATACACACCACAAGAGTAATAATCCTACAAATAGATGGACGTTTTTGACGTGTAGACTGTGTTCTAAGCATTTTCATACATTATGTCTGTTCCCTTCTTCCCGATAAAGAACGACTTCACTATGGCTCTTTTTTTGTCTATCCAGACGGTTTATAGTAGACTGTAGACCTCATTGGGTCGCTGTGGCAATAACATGTACTAAGAATGGCTGTTCTGTTCTGCTCCTACGATGCGTTCAAAACTGGGTTTGCCAGTGTTTGATCAGAATGACCTATTACAATATCTGCCGGTGAAGGGCAGTGTACCCTACAGTACGTATGGATCTGATTTTTCTTCTCAGTTTGTTTTCTCTATAACCTCTTTTGCTTATCTGTGGCAGTCACTTCTTCGAATGTGGACAGACCAGGGTAGAAGTCCAACAAACGGTGTGATGCTGCAGTAAGGTAAATCTACAACAATGGATCACAATAAATCACAGACATAGCTCACTTGCGTCCCAAGCTGTAATGTAAGAGAGCTTTGCAAGTACACGGACCTAAGAGACAAACTGGACTAAGTTTATCACTAGTTCAGACCCAGTCTTGCATGACCACACGTTGCCAGCACTCGGCGTCGAAAAGGCAAGGCTGGACAATAGAGACCGACTGACCATTGGTGTGAAAGGTTATCCTGGCAGTGACAAAGGTTATCAGGAAGAACTCATCTAAGGAGGCCGCTGCCACTGCATTTGGGCCTGCGGTTAATGATGAATGGCATTGAAGCGTGTAAATTATACGGAATGGAAAAGCGATTTATTCAAGAGCCGGACTTGCTCTTTCCAAGATTTCATTTGGAAGACGGAGTGGAAAATATTTCGGCAAACAGGCGAATACCATTGTTTTAGCATTTCGCAATATGAAGGAAGATTTCAAAACTTTGCAACATGGACTGTAGGCGCATTCATGCTTTTGTAAATTCTACGAAACTTTTCTTTCTTTCTTGCTTTCTTTCTTCCTTTCGTTATTTCTTTCTTCCTTTATTTCTTCCTCTCTTTCTTCCTTTCTCTCTCTCTCTCTTTCTTTCTCTCTATCTTTCTTTGCTTTTTCTTTCTTTTTCTTTATTGTTAAAGATTTTGGCAGAAAGAAAATGGCAGAGACATGAACAAACAAACGAATGAATTGTATTTCTCTGAATACTGGAAGATGTCAAACTGCAGTGCTCATGTATGTAAAGACTGGTGTGTGAAACAGGCGAGGGATTGACAGAATAAGATCTGTGTGTGTCATGGTTAGATTGATACCTTCACACCCTGCTACTGTCACACTAGCCTTAAACAAACAAACAATGAATAAAATATTATCCCAGCCTATCAACGCTGAAACTTCACTCATAAGAACAAATACAGCCTATAACAAAAACAACAACAAAAAAAAAAACAAACAAGCAATCAAACAAACAACAACAACAAAATAAACAAACAAACAAACAAACAAAATGCAGCGAAGAACAAAAACAAGAATGTAAAACAACAACGATGAAACAAACACCAAGCAAACGAACAAACCAATCAGGCAAGTTGTTACAAAACAACATCACTGACCGTAGACATCATGGTCAAACATTTCTTATACACATATTACTATGAACTTCGAAATAAAAAATTATGTGATTACCTAGTTATGGTTAAAAAGAAACACCCAAATAAATAAATAAATACAATTTTAAAAAAAAAAACAACATATGTCGACTATTACTTCATATATCATCACGGTGAATGAAAATACACCTCCCTCTTCTTTTCATCTCCTTCCTTATGTCAATTCCTTCCCTCCTCTCCCCTTGCACTCACACATACAAACACGCTCGCATCCACCTACAGTAAGCAGTGCACACCATATGTTTACCACATATTTCATGTTTTCACATAGGTCAGTCACACATACGAAATGACAGAATGATAAACTTTGCTGATACATTTCCACAACTTCCAGCAACTCCCCATCCCTCCCCCATAGCAGCACCCAACCACAGCCAGAAACTCTGCTGTCCATACGGAGTTACATCCCCTGCCTGCCACCCCACTAACCTCTGCACGTTCCAAGGGTCACATTACGTCCCCAGCAACCGACGCCTTATTTACTCCTTAGCAACCTGACGCCATGTTGACACATCGTTGCCGCAAACAGGTCTAACGTTGCGGTTTGACTTGCCGCAAGCCAGTATTGACACACGTCGCAAAAGCTGCTCCAGCCGTGAGCGCAAGAATAGGTCTGTGGAATGCTCATCATTCAAACCCTGGGCAGATTTTCTCTCTAATCCAGGTAGCCTGTCTTCCATCTTGTCGCTACAGATTCCCCCCCTCCCCACACACACATACACACGCTCTTTGTACTCTTTTATCCCCCCCCCCTTTCTCTCTCCCAAGCTTTTTCTTGAAAACAAAACTTCAGGACGATTAAGAAACAAAAAATCTAGAATAATACATAAACGCGATACACACATAATTATGATATAATCATTATATTAGGTCGACATCAAGCTTTACCTTACATACAGAATCTTCTTTGCATACCAGGACCTCACGCATTCTCTCTGCCATAAGAAACTTCACCCGTGCTGAGAGAGACCCAACTGTTAAACTGTACTACTTTGAGTGGGAGAATAAGAAAGGTTAGCTGGGAATAAGAATATGTGTGTGAAGAAACACCAGTTTTCTTACAATGTTATTGATAAATAACAAAACAAAAGAATTTTTCCTGTCATTAATTGAACCACTTAAATTCTTTGTCTTTCTCTTTTCCTCTGTCAGTTCGGTGATCGATTCACACAAGTACACCCTGGATACGCACACAATCGCAGAGAGGCACACAAACACAACTTCTGAAAGCTATGACATTGACGAACACGCAAATAATAGCTACGAATTACAACACACACATCCATGTACACACACAGATTTTTTTTAAAAATTAAGCTTTTGCAAAGCTGAATTCATTCTGTGTTAAGCATGTTCTTGCATACACAACAACCATCACAGACCAGTGGTCACTTTAATTTACCGGAGCAACTAGATCCATGGTGATCTGAGCCACTGGCGGTCGGTTTTGTTTGTTTGTGTGTGTGGGTATGTGTAACAAAATATTTCCTTGCAGGAGCACAATGCTAGCGCTCACTCATAGTTTGTAACATACAGTTTAGTCCTAGCTTGTCTGAACAATGTCTTTGCTGGAGGGATTTGTATAAAGATCTGATATGTTTGGGCCATTCGGTGGCGTCTCTGTTTACTGTTAGTAGTCTTGGCATGATTTTACACTGCCAATGGTTCTGTAATGTCTATAACTATAGATTCATTTGTACACATGCTACAGTAGCGTTTCTGGTCCCTTTACCGCATCAGTGGCAACTTGGCTGAAAGGAAAGGGAAAACTGGCTGTTCAGTGGGAAAAAAAGTAGCCAGGCAATTATCGGACGGTCTGAAAAGGACCGACGTCGGAAAGCTTGCACAATACCGGCCTGCGGAAGAAAGGAGATCGCTCTCCATTGTCAAAGTTTTAAATGAGTCATGAGGATGAATGGCGCCCAGACAAAATTAGCCTTTGAAAGAAGGAGAGGTTCACGTATACAGGGGAGATAATGGGATTTTTACGGGGCGGCGAGGATAAAGAAGATGTTGGAAGCTATAACTAGGAGTTTGTTCCCTTGTCCGGGACAACTGAAAAAAGAACATGACAAGACGTGAGAGACGGCCCAAACCGGGAAAATAGCAACGGATCTGACGAGATGTAGACAATAATCGAAGTGTAGATCACGTGGTCACATATTCAAAGTCAACATTTGTTGTTAGATTTGTCCTCCCTCGCTCTATCTTTCCCATCCCTTTCTTGGACAATTCTGACCGATAGCTACTCAAGCTCCTAGACTTCAGATTGACTACACCCTAGCGGTATGTACGATATCAACCCTATGCTGTCTAAAACGGCTTATTTAATGCAAATTAGGACCAGCTTTATAATATACGGTAATAGCGAAGATACGATATTTTTTTCAATTTGACCAATAGAAATACTTACAGAATAATGATATTCATCAAAGAAAAATTCTTATGCTCCCATTAATAATGAACTCAGTGTACAATCGATGACATTCAATAGTGTTTATTCCGGCACTTTTGCTTCAAAAGCTGACCAAGAATTCAGAGTCCCGCTGTTATCACCCATTCGCCATCATCACAGCAAATCATTATCTTATGATACAATTTTACCGATGGAGCTCGTTGTAAATAACAATAATGTGTAAAGTCAGCACTGCCAACTGAATGTGTCAGCAAACATTATTGATAGAAAAACCACCTTCAATGGATACTACAAGAAACTTAGATCAGAACCTTGTACTGAAAAAGTCAATAGACTTCACATTTTAGGACAAGTCTATAATCTTCCCGGGACGAGATTGTAGCAAAGATTAAAATGGTCCACTAATCACAGTTGAGAACATTATAGAAGCCTTTTCTGTTTTAATCAATGAAATGCCCAGATTTACTAGCACAGATATGAATTATCTTAAGATCATAATTATTAGTCAAATAGACTATATTGCCTGAGATGTAAATTTTGATATGATGCTCTGTGGTGTTTTATTTGTAAGCTGAACTGTTAACTATGAATGATCTGCTGGCTCCTGTTGTGCAGGTTGATTCGATAGTAATCTGAAAACATTGTGTCGATGTCGACAATGACATGTATGATCTACCTCATTTGTAAAAAAAAAAAATCATTTTTATCTTTTTCTTACCGTTGATAGGCAATTCGTTGGTAAGACATTTCATAGCATCCTGCCATTCACTCCTTGACATCATATCTAGACCTGCTAACATATCCCTCCTGTCACGCAGTTGACGCGCTGATAGACACCTAAGGGAGGACCCCTTGTTCTGTGCTACAGACTGACAGTTTCTCAGGCTGGTACTTCATATATTTCATGTAACTTTCAGTCTGCAAATTGGTAGATTCAACGAATGATCAAAAACAAAAAAACAAAAAAAACGGACGTCTTATGGGTTGACCAGTGTGACTCACACCCTCCCCCTCCCAACCTCATCCTCACCCTCTTGCCTTTTTTGAAAGAGTGTAAATCTTGAATTTATCAGACCTCCCAGCCCCGCCCACGGGACTCTGTCTAGTTATCTCTTTCATTCAGCTGCAAGAATGTTAAAAAGTAGAGCGAAATCAAATAACATAATTAAAATCAGAACAAAAACATGTCAGTTACTCATCACGATGACCAATGGTGGCGAAATCTTAATGGCCAAAACATCATTACAAAACACATGTATTGTTTTGTTCTACAATCAAAAGAATATAAATTACACGGTGAGCATGTTCTTTTAATTAGGCATAAAATAATCAAGCACTTCTGAGAAGGAAAGATCCAGCAGATCTATTTCCATGGACTGAAAATGCCTTACTATTTTGATGTCAGAATGTAAAATTTTGTCCCTAAGATTCAACAGAAGCCGATGTAATTTATCAACAACCATAAACTTGACCAGCTGTTATCACATCTTTCAAACCTGATTCTGCATTACCTTAAGGCTACTAACTCCAGGATGTGAGGATGTTGGCATCTGAAGAACTTAGACTTTTGTCACTAACTTATCCCTTCTAGGAGAAGTGGGATTTATTTTCTTTGGGAGGGGGGGGGGGTGACATTACTGTTGTAGTTACTGTATTTTTATTGATTCAAAAGGTGATAATATAATAATAATAATAATAATAATAATAATAATAAAGGGCATTTATATAACGCCTCACCCCTGGAGTGCTCGAAGCGCTTTACAGAACGAAAGTGTTTTACACTTATAGCCACACACGAAATATGCCTCAAAACAACAGGGGCAACAACATACGTACAAATTCATAACATACATGATTCGAGACATGCTCACATACATAATCATGTAATAC
>JBCEWB010163739.1:0-10388 GCA_039654565.1 Peronia peronii | reverse complement strand
CCCCCCCCCCCTCCCCCCTCCCCCCCAATACACGTCAAGATAACCTCCACTAGGAGGTTGAAAGACATATTATAGAATGTAACAAAAAAGCTTAACACACTCTCTTCACGAAGTCCTAGTGTTGGCTCATCCTTCTCACCCCCTTTCTTACCCAGCGAGTACATCTGGTCAGTGTGATCTTAAGCTCATAATGCTATGTTAGCCTAGGCCTCGCTCCGCGCACAGCGTCATAGGTCTACACACTACACTACAACACACCAGTACTTCAATTTTTATCACCACGCATTGTGCAATAACACCTGTCCTGTTTCGCTGCCCACCATGACTCGCTTACCAGGTTTTAAAAACTGTTCAAATCTAATGGGAAGGGGAAAAAAAGCTCTTAATAAGCAAGATACAGTATTAACAATAAGACCGTACACTAAGGGTTGTGCGTTTATTCGTGACATGCAGCGCGCCAAGTGTCGAGCGTTTACAGTTTGTAATTTGTAAACAACAATGGCGGCAATCATGAAACCAAAAAGAGGAGGGCAGTGGTATGCAGGCATTGATTACACAAATTTAAGATTCATGGCATGTCATTTTTTTTTCGTTTTCCCAAAAAGACCCAGAAAGATGTGCACAAATTGCAAATTGATCTAGAACTTGAATACAATATAAACAATGCAAGCGGTGCAGCACACACTTTTTAATGACGTGAAGAAGACTGTGTACACGCTGGGAGGGGGCATGGCTGTGCACGCATTTTCTAGTGATGCGAAAAAGGGAGTGTCTGGCCTTTGTCATTGGTATTAGTAATGTTTTCTGACCAGAGACATACAATTATATATATATAGTATGTCTATGATTCAGCCTCTTCTAATAAGTACATGTATAATAAATGTATGCTCTGTTTTATTTCAAATGTATTCCTTAGCCTTTTTTTTTTCATGTTTCGGACAATCAACATGGGTTTTGGACAAGAAAAATGGTTGATCCCTGATAGCACGGTCACCCTGATAACACGATCTTCCGAGTTTGGTCCCAAGGGTGGACGTTTTATCAGGGTTCCACTGTACATTGGTATCAAAAGCAATTCTGTTGAGATCCCAGTATTAATGTCTGCCATAGCTGAATTACAGGAAAAAAAGACATTCACTAAAAAACAAACAGTGGAACCCGTGAGAAGTCAACTCGCTAAAAGTAAATTCTCGGTTAAAGTCAACCTGTTCCGGCGGTCCCGTTTTTTTGTCCTTTATATTTCATTAGTCATGTTTTTGATAATGTCAACACTCTCAGAGGTAAATTCGCTTCAAGTCAACTCCAAATGACCCACTCTGGCCTACTGCAGTTGTAAATTTGAGGACAAAGAAAACAAAAGTCAGACAGAGAGATTGAGAGATGCTTTATTATATTACATAATAGCCTGTGGGCCTATCACTATCTTGAGAAGATGCTTTGCTCTCTTCACCTGTGTCGCGTTGGCAGGAATATACAAAACACACCCACACAGCAGTTTTCACACTTGGCTCAGCCCGTTCTCCTCGCCTTTCTCACGTGTGTTGGCGAGCCCGCGGACATACACCCAACCACTGACCATCTTGATACAAACACACTACAGTACTCTGGGTCCGAGTGGCACACAGTTGCCTTATGCCTAGACCAGTAATCTAAGTTGGATGTTGTACCTGAGCCAGAAGCATTGATTCACGAATTAGTTACAGTTCAACTCTAGATTCAAAACATTTCAATAAGAATTTCTAGGGCTGAAATATGAAGCAAAGAAGATTGTCAGTAATACGCAAAATGCTCTCCAAACAACTTGATATTGCAGGATAAAGGAAATCTGATTGACTAATTCAGATGTCAAACTTAAAAAGGGTGTGGAGGTTATGATGGAGTGTATTGAAAGAAGTTACATGTAATTTGTTATCTCCTAATTCCCTGCAGTTTTATGAGAGGCTTAATTGTTATTGCTCCCCTTCTGAGGTCGAAACAGATCTTGATGATAGCACAGTTGAAGTTGCCCCTCTATGTCATATTAGTGAAAGGTTTTAAAAGTCATCATGATGAACTGATAGAAACACTCTGTTGATACAGATAAAACATAGGCTGCAGAAAATTGACTTCTGGTGATCAATCTCTTGTTCAAGATCCATAAATAGGCCTACCTAACTTCAGAAAATGTCTTAATGTCAGTTTGTTGGATGTAGTTTCGGTGTTTCAGGCCTACTTTTTCTTTCCTTCCAAAATCTTTCAGCAAAATGAATATTTTCTAGGCCTGGTTATCACTTTGTGATGCTAGTCTCATTGGCTATGAAAATTTATGAAAATAAAAGACAAAAACCAAGGATAAAGTTAAAGTAGAACTTAAGATTTAAAATTCTGTGATCTGCACTGGATAATTCAAGTTATGGAAAAAACAGTACATCTATAAAGTGGACCAATGCAGACATGTACTACACATGCAAAGACACGCTCTTAAAAGCTGAGGCAGAAGAGACAAAATCGGGTGAGAAGTATGTGAATTGGTTTGACTTGACCTTCTCATCAGTGCACATATAATTTGAACAAGTAGCCCACTATGTTGTGAGAAATGCAAACTAGGGCTAGTAGTATACCTATGCTCTCCCCCCTCCCCCCCACCTGCAAAGTCTGTGCACATATTTTGCATTCCTCCTCTTCTGTTATATTCAACCTTTATAAACTCTTAGTCTTATTAAGGCATTTCTTACTAGTCTCACCCCAGGCACCCAGTACATAAACAGCCATCATTTGGGATTTCCCCCTACTTTTCAAGCAAAATTTCTCATAAACTATCAGTCACAAAACCACCAAATTTTGCAGTAACATTCTTTCATCTCGTATGAAAATTTCGTCAGATTGTTTTTTGAATATCTATAAATGTATTTGTTACCTTTTTAGAAAAATTCCACTAAACATGTAGATGTATAATTTATACACATTTCCACATAGATCTATTATTTGAGAAGGAAAAAAAAATTTCTTGAATTTTAAGAAAATACTTTCAGTAATTTCAAATACATCCCATGTGCAGATTTTTCAAAATTTAGTTTGCAATGAAAGCACATTTTGAGTAAATCCCAATTTTCTGAAAGTTTATTGAGTATCAGTCTCCTTTCTCATGATAATGTCCATCTATGGTGATCATTTGCTTCAGAATCTACTAGGAACATAGCTAGGACCCCCTCCCCCCTTCCATTCTCTCTGCCCTGTCTTTCTAACTAGCCGTTTGCTATTTGCTACCTGCTTTGCTATTCTAATGTGCAGAGGGGTAGCACTGAAAGCACTTCTTTTCTGTCCCAACAGTTCCTTGATGTCCTTGCTGCTTTGGGCATGATTAAATTCTGAGATGACAATTGTCAATGACATTTGGATGTTTTTGGTGGCACAAACTTAGGTTTGAGCATTCACTGCAAATTACTTTCTTTCTAGCATGATGAAGTTGCTGCCAAACATGACCTTGTATTTTTCTTCTTTATGATTTATCATTATGATCAGAATATGAGTACACTACATGTAATTCAGTTGAAAGAACCAAATTTACAGTCTTCAGTCCTTCAATAGCGGTGAAAAGGAGAGGTAACAAAAAATTTCAGGAAAGAATAAAGCATGGATGAAGCAATGTCAAAACAACAAACATTCAGTTTGGTAGTTTACGAAAGGAAACGTTACAGAATGAGCGAATAGAGAAAGTCAACCAGAGCTCACTAGCCAATGCGCAGCCCGCTAGCACCCATATCACGTGTTATCATTTCATAATGGAAGTTCAGTACTGTGAATGGAGAATGGAACGTGCAATTTTCTTATGAACCTTATAAAATAATGGGTGCTTGGGCATGGAAAGTTATGTGGAAGAAGGGAAAAGTTATCATTGGTGTTACCAAAGAGACCAAATTTTGTATCGATATCAAATTTGAAGGCTCATGCAAAGTTGCTTTTCTGGGCCATGAGATAAAGGAAGGAATTTTGAATAAAAATAAACAATTGGGCGCTTACCTCACTGTGCAAAAACAGTTTTAGATTTTTAAAATCAACTTTTGACCGGAAATTGCATTCCATATTACAATTTAAAGGTCAAAGAATAAAAGTATCACTAACATGCAAAAATCAAAAATTTTGACCCTCACCATCCATTTTCACTGCCAATCTTGGCCTTAAAGTTATACAACAACATTAGGTTGAATGGAGTATGCCTGTGTGGATGGTTGAGGTGGCTAGGCTTTTTAAATAAAGAAAAGGTAGAAAGACAGAGGCCATGGCTAGCCGGACTTAAGTCGGTGTAGTCTCGAAGTCTAGCCGGACTTATTCAGTCTGTGTCATTGCCTGAATTTGTGCTGTGAAGTTTTAAGTCCGCGTTGTGTTTCTTTGGGAGGGGGTGAGAAGCATGTGCATGCCACTTTTAGCTAAAAATATCTAATCAGTATGTGATGGTCTAGGTTGATCATCAACCTCGATGATCTTTTTTACTTGAAAAACTGAATGAGGTCTAGATCTCTCCATTCTACATCTCCATCAACTACACCCTCAAAAAAAAAAAAAAGACAGAAAAATACACTTTCTGTCAAAGAGACACACATATGGTACAAGGAACAGAAAAGAAATTATAAATAGACGTTGGAGTTGGAGATGAATCCTTCACTCTCAGTTGATGACTTTCTCAGGATCTATCTATCTCCTTCAATTAACCCCTCAAAATTGTACATAAAAACAGAAAAACTATGTCAAATGCACAGACATTATTTTTTTATTATTATTAAAAAATTTTAAAAATACGGCTTGGCTGAGACTCAAACCCAGGTTGATAGGAATTACAGTCCAGTCACTTGTCTATCTGGCCATGGACGACTGTGAACTGCCGGTGGAAATTAACATTATAGTACTATGGTCCAAAACGACACAGATCGTCAATAATCTTGTTTTCTGTCTTTTATTTCTCACTTTCTCTCACCAATGATCCACATTCAATTAATATTGGGATAGTGTGGTGTTTTTGAAAGTAAGACATCAAATTACTCTCGGAAAAGGGTACAAAAATTAATGCCAAAAACAAAATCAGCTAAAATCCCTGATCAGTGGATTATAGGCTACTACACCTGTAAATACTTCCTTATTATTTTCTGATTTTTCACATATCAATTACCATAATGAACAAATTTAATAAGATTACAAGTTGATTGAAACATCGGAGGGGGAAAATACAATAAGTCCGAATAGATTCGAGGGCTACCAGGACTCAAGTCCGGCTAGCCACTTCGAAAGACAGAACAAAAAAATTGTTGGAGCAACACGAGTTACCAGGAGTTGGCTGAGTGGACTAACTTGATCTGAACATCTTGTGACCTCACTGCTTGTTTATTCTATCTCCAGTTTTATGACTTTTGAAGATTTTTTCTGTGAAAGAGACTCACAAGCTCCCTTGTTCGTGGCATCAATTTTGGGGTTATTTTTCTTCATTGCTGTAATTGGAGTGCTAAATTATTCTGTATCCAATGTAAAGACAGTCTTTTATCATTAATCAATAGTCAAAGTAAGCAGTCACGTTCCAAGGACATTTTGGACATAGAATAAATAAGCACTGGATGGACATGGCTAAATAATAATTAATTTATAGGGTGGGGGGATAAAATTTAGAAATGCATCTTTTCGGTTTATTTAAAGAAAGATGTTTGCAGTAGTCATTCTTCGTATGAAATATGTTTATACTTATAGTGGTACAGATCAGGAGCCATTATTCTTTTTGCTGAATATGAAAGAAGTTGTGGAGTCTCAGCAAGATGAGGCATTGTTAGAATTAACAAGCACTAAGATCATGATCAGCTAAGTATCTGATTAATTAGAATTCTTGAAATACATGTTCTGAGCTTGTATGAACCAATCTGGTCATAACTGATTCTAGTCAATTCTAAGATTTTTGAAGTCGGAATTAAAAAATTCATTCTGGAAATCTTTAGAGAATGACTTTGTTGATAAAACATGATAAGATGGTTACTGATCAAGATTAATTTTTTTCTCCAAATGTTGTGTAAAAAAAAAGTATGGTAAATGCATTATTTGGATGTTTGCTGGTGGTTTCCGTGATGTGATATTTTATACCATAATAATGTAAATACATGTAATAATGTCATTAGAAATTGATTTACATGCATTGAAATGGACTATCTGAAAATTTGTTCTGATATTTCACAGGGACTGTGAATCATGCTTCTGCACAGATGTATGTTGTCACAAAAAAAAAAAAATAATAATAAATTATTTTTCTTCTTGTAGTTCATGTTTTCAACTTTCAGTTTTTTTAAAATTGTGCATCCAGATGATCAAAATATTTTGATTTGACACCACGCTGAATTTCATAGTATGTATGATCAAAGAAAAAACTAGCATAATGTTCTTGAAATAATCTGAGCATGATAAGACTGATGGCAGACTGATCAAATCTGTGACATTTTGCATATTTGCGTAATCCTCCATCACAGTGATGCATGCCAAGTGAGCCATTTGGACACATGCAGTTTGAGTCTATAGCACAAGCTGCCCAGTTCTCAACGATGACCTCTGAGGTGAATGGTTGATTATGAAAGGCAATAAAACTAGCCTCCAGCTCCTGAAAGTTGGCCAAAGTGCATGGCTCCAGGCTGAAGTACTGGAACATTTGAGAATGTGTGTTGTGAGCAACAGGCCTGATGTAACGTTCAGAGAGTGAAATGAGGATACCTGTTTTTACAACGCGCTCAAATAAATCATCATTCTGGCTTGTATTGAACCTCACTGATGCATCTGCCCAAATCAGAATATTCGTCTTATGTAGGTGAGCCTGCATTTTAGAATGAGGAGATGAAATGTGATAATTGAAAATCCTTTTTGAACAATGTACATGTATATATAGATAGATAGAGATATAGATTATAGATATGACTAATAGTCAACCTTTTGAGAATGGCTCATATAGTCTTATCTTTCTCACTTCTGAATTAAATGATCATTACAATGACAAGAATTTCACGAGTAGAAAACTTGGGACTTACTAGCCACTAGTAACTCATAATGTAGCAGGCCATATAATGATTAAAAATCAAACCAGTACTATAATTATGCTAATATATTCTGTATATATTATAATAAATCAAGCTGATTTTTAGTGAGTAATGTAAATAGCTGAACAATTTAGACATAGATACATGTGAATACATTTTCTCTTGGCTTCATTACATGAATATTTATTTCAAGAATTTCAGAATAACTTGTCCAAGGCTGACAGTTAAATGTTTCACCAGTAACAATTTGTGCTGTTTTCTGACACACATGTATCAACAAAATTTACTGATAATAGGTACCGGTACCCCAAACTGATAATTCATTTTGACAGGATTGTTAAACAAACACCATGACCCAACAGAACTTTTCAAATTTATTGCTTTAACTTCATTAAATTCGACTGACAGTTATATGACTTATCAACATGACATAATCAAGTTATTTTAGGATGTATATGTCAAAAGTACTGGTGTATGCTAAAGAGCATTCAAAACAATCAAGAGCTTTGTCAATAAAGACTTGTGAACTTATTCAATTAAATGTTTGTCCTGTTTTATGACAAAGTCTTGAACAACTTGATGTACACTGTAAAACGGTTATCACAAAAATACTTGAAAGGAAACTTGCATTAATACAAAATAATCTTTTGAAACGGTCATTTAGCTATGTAATTTGTTATGCTTAATACAAAATAAAATTATAGACTGATACAAACTCTATCCTTATAACGAAGGCTTATGCTTCCCCAGTCATGCTTTTCTTTCATATTAAGGTGTAATAAGCTCAGGAACCAGATCAATTTCTTCAGACAAAGAAATCATCCATGAGCATGTCAAGTAAGTACTCATAATGTGTTGTTCTGCCCAAGTACTATGACACAATAACAAAGGCCTCCAGCGCAAGTGTGTAGAAATCATGTGCTTACCCTCCCCCATTTCACACCTCACAAGTCACTCATGGCCCCAATCGAGGATGACATACCGTGTCGGGGTGTGACGTTTTACTTGCATATGCCAGACTACATATTGTTGCTATTTATAGACACAAAACCATAGTATCGAAGGATAGACTGGCCTTTGTCTCATACACATTTGCAAGTATTCAGTCAGCCAAATCAGTTGTGCTTGTCAGTGATTCTTGAGAGGCAGAATTGAGAAATCAACAGGCTTTCTTCAGTTTCATATTGAAAACAATGAAAATCTATCAACATGAAGCTTGAAATTGACTATAATTCTAGTTTGGATTTAGGCCTG
Source organism: Peronia peronii (assembly GCA_039654565.1). NCBI lineage: Eukaryota > Metazoa > Mollusca > Gastropoda > Systellommatophora > Onchidiidae > Peronia > Peronia peronii. The sequence goes on along the minus strand of JBCEWB010163739.1, from coordinate 2,100 downwards.
GTAATGAATTCATTGAGACTAAACATCTCATGGCGTATGAGAACAGATTTGTCACTGGAGTTCAAAAGAACATCGATTCATGAAATTGATGAAGGTTTAGTGGAAAAGACATCTGGAGAAAGGACAACATTTCGAACTTGACTCTGGCTTGTGGTGAATGCTTTCAGAGGAAGCAATAATGTAACTGATAGTGATACACATTATCATATGTCAATGAATGAAACTGCATCCAGTGGTTACATTCACTATTTCAGAATGGTCTTTTTGGTTATTGCAAAACAGCAACAATAGGAAAGATTTTCCATTCCCGACAAATTCTGTATTAACCATTTTACTTTTAGAATGTAAATTTGCTCTTGCTAACTGATAGAGATCACAAGTTTTGAATGAAATGACTATTTTTACAATTAAAGAACGACAGCCGTATAGTTTGGATGGTATAGTTTTGAAAACCAAAAAATGCATTTCCATGAGAAATCCTGGAATTTGCTGTTTCTTCAAGACAATACAGTCATTTTACTAAAATAATGTGAATTAAAGCTGAACATGTCTCCTTTGCATAACAAGATGAATTAGCAAGGTTTGTGAGATCATATTCGTCTGTCAGGTGTTGAAAGTATAGGCTAGGGGGATCAGTGTGCTCTGCACAAAGCTAAAACTACAGTCAGTGAATCAGGTAGTTGGGGTACCTACTGATTGCTAATGTCTTGAGATTGTATTTTTATACATGCAATAGTCTTTGGTGTCTAATGAAAGGATGAGGTAAGTCTCTATCTAATATCTTATAGATTAATGATAATCTATCTGTGCAGAAGAGCGTCTTTTATATAAAAGCCCCATTACACACAATGATGGAACAGACAAGATCCTCACTTCCTGCCTACTTTTATGCTGATCATTAATAAATAACTGGAGGGACTTATATCTGGAACTACAGTCAAGTGTGCTTAAATCGAATTTGCCAGGACCACCCTAATGGGTTCAATTTATAAGAGTTCGTCTTCCAGTTTTTTTAATAAGGGAAACAACTCTCGAATGACCTATGGGGTAAAAAAAAACAGAGGAGGCTGCCGCTTTTTCCACATGTTCCCTATTTTTTAATATCGTTGTCAGTAATGTCAATGTATTTGGGGAATGCCATACTTTTCAGCTATGACCTACTTTGACATTGCACTTCTGTTTACTTTCTGCAGCATTTTCAGCCTCGACTCAATGGAAAGAGCCATCTTCTTTCTCTTCAATGGATTAAAGGAAACTATCACGTAGATCTATAATAAAATAACGCTAGCCAATCGCAGGCAAAAGAGCAAGCACGATATAGATACTGACTAGACCTATACAGTATACTGTCACAGTGTCAAAACTAAGAAGACAGTGATTGTGACACAGGCACAACGCCTAGGGGTACCTACACACGAAGTATCGTAATAGTACCGTACACGCATATGTTTGACTGTGTCTACCTGTACTGTAAGGCTCGGCGAGGTTGCTTGATTATCGATCGATTGCTTGGCATCGTTGCTCCTCGCAGGCCTACGTTGCCTCCCCCCCCGCGAGCATCCGAACACATAGGCCCACTTTGGCGTGGGGCACATCCACAATGCATGTATGTAAATTAATTGCCTAATCCCTCTCGCCCCATCCGCGATGCTGTCTCCTTTGCTTTCCGTGTTGGGTGGGAACCACACGTAGAGAACAAAAGCCGATTTTTACCTTTCTGGCAGCGCTGACCGCTTCGATTTAAAGGAAACACACGGCGATGGCTTCGAATTATGCGAGAGGCATTTAATGGGCACAAAGAGAAAAAAAATCTATTGTTTCGTTTTTATTCAAATTATCAGAAATTCGGATTGTCAGAGTTCAGTTTGAGTGGACTCGACTGTACATGTAGTGTGATTAATCCTGAGAGGAGGAGAGCCCTCAAAGCTGGTGGCCAGAGGCTGACATGGCAGTTTATCGCATCAGCAGTAGCCTACTGGTTAAGGGGGGGGAGGGGGGTGGGTTCTGAAATTGGGTTTTTGCACAAAATATTCGATTTTGGGTTTCTGTTTTCTTTTAAAAGTTTGGTCTCTGCTGAATATAAAAATGGTATTAAAAAGT
>JBCEWB010163728.1:0-10388 GCA_039654565.1 Peronia peronii | reverse complement strand
GATAGATAGATAGATAGATAGATAGATAGATAGATAGATAGATAGATAGATAGATAGATAGATAGATAGACAGAAGAGAGAGGGTGAGAAAGAAAAGGGAGGGAGAGAGATACGCGGGTAGAGGAATAAATAAACAAATACAAACCATGAATCACCTCGGGGAAATGTATGTACTTCATTGACCTTACCATAAAATCGAACCACTCCTAAATCTAAGACTAAATTATAAAGTTATTATAATCACAGAAACGCTGTATAAAATTATTTCACTGACTTTCTGGACCACAGACACACTATTAATAGTGTCATTGTTCAAGGCAATGCATTATCCACTTTCTGAGACTCCTTGCGGGCATCCCGCTCGGATCGTTGCACTTCAGCACAGCCCAAGAGGGACCTGGATTCGATTACGCGATTCCGTGCGGATACCTACTAAATCCTTGATATTGGTTCCTAACTGGTTCCACCCCGCTAATGAAATACGCTTTGACTGATGGGCTGGCTATTCAATGGCCGGTGATACGGGAATTTGGAAAGGCTGATCTAGTAATAATGATATACCTATAGATCACTGTAGGCAAGTGGTTGCCAAAGATTGTGCACTCGGGACCCTACCAAAAAGCTTGAAACCCATGCGACCCCCTACAATCAGCAGCAAGATTTGCATTCTATATTCTGTGATGGAAAGGGAAAAGAAAGACTGAAACAAAAACAAGACAAATATGTAAGAGCATAAAAAAAAATGTAATTGATGAGTGGAAATTAATTTTATTTCAAACCACTTCTAACAAAACTACGCGATCCCCCTGTCAAGGTTAGGCAACCCCCAATGGGTCGCGACCCATCAGTTGGGAACCCCTGCTCTAGGCCAAACAAAAAGCGCGGATCAAGGATCCTTCCTATGGTCCCTGAAGGCAGGGTATATTCAACTGATAAAATAGAGCCCTCTTTTGATGTCGATGAAATTATTAAGGCACTTTTCTATAACCAGGGGCAGTTTACATAATCGCAGACCAGGGCGGGTGGAAAGAGTGCGGATATAACCTGTCATAGTAGACACAAAATGACTTCCCAACACAAGATTGTCATTCGAAGCACACAAAACAGTTTCAATCTCTACTGACCACAAGGAGCTACACAAGTTGCATATCACAGAATGATTGTCCGTAGTACTTTACCTTCTAACACTGGATGATGCTCTTCATTCGCTATCGCTAACGTCTGTGCACGATGGAACATCTGGTTAATCTATACTGGGGTTTTATCATGCCCAGCCTATTGCCACTAAGGGCTACGAAAGCTATTAATTATGAGTTCCACGGCGAGTCAAATGGACCAGTGCACAAATTCAAAGGCCACCTGCAAAGCCTTCAATATTCAGTCTATACTTTATGACTACCGAACCAAAAAGACAGGAATGACACCGGCATGCCACGTCTACAATGATAGCGGACGTTCCATGAAGTAAGATAAAGTAAACGTAAGTAAGAGTTGATAAACTTAATATCAAATCGTGGGTAGAAACGAGCCAAGGGCGTAAATTCTTTATCTTTCCAAAGGCGGCGCGGGGGAACAAACATTATGATCTAAAGCCACCTGTATTAGATCTAGTAGTTATTTCAATTTCACACCTCTGTCAAGATCCCGATCAGCACCGACAATGAACGCCACATTGGGGATGTTTGAATAGTTAGCACGTTACCCCATTTTGTTTTTGGTGTGCACGCAGCTTTTCAATCCCAAAACACGTAAGATTATCTCGGCTTCAAGAGTAACCCCAATTTGGTCCAGAAGATTTTTTTAAAAATAGATATTTGGAGTTTTGGCAGCTTTGCCCGGACAGCGACGTCTCCGTCCACTCTTCATCCGATTTCCAACTGCCAAGGGATTCTCTAATGTGCGTGACGTACACAAAAGACCTCCAAAATATATCTATTCACCGATTCAAAAAATGCTAGACATTGGGATTCCCTATCCGAAAAGCCAGGAACCCGAGCAATCGCTGATGAAAAAAAGTCGGTCCTGATCTTTCCCATCTCCCAGTAGGATTCGAATTCGCAACACTTTCATCGACGGTGAAGCTCTCGGCCACGGTCCTTCCTCCTGGCTCAAATTTAGTGGGCGGCAATGTATACGCTATTGCCTCATGTGTCTTATCACTAGAGGCGAAAAATACCCATAAAACTCCAAAATTTCTCTACAGAAATTTCTTCTGACCAAAATGGGCAGGCAGTTAAAGCCGAGATAATCCTACTGTACCGACTGAAAGGCTGCATACATACTGGCCTTATCACTTTGGAGAAAAATTCCTTAAGACACTGCCAAAATGTCAGCCTCAGCTCTGGCTGGAAATGAAGTACGTGTGTCGGTATAGCTCATGAACTCAGTTTGAACAATATAACTTGCTGCTTATTCTATCGATCTCCTCGAACTGCTTTCTAATGAACAAATAAAATACAATACAATAAAAAAAAATCAAATAAAATTAAAAAAACAAACAAACAAATACATCCACTTCTATACCTCATAAATTAAAATCAGACACTGAAATGACTGTATCAAAAACAAGCATATCGGCTTCTAAACCTCATATATTAAATGAAATCAGGCTTGAAATGACTGTTTTTTTTTTGTGTGTGTGTTTTTTTTTAACAGCTTCCCGTGCAAACAATTTATAGCCTGAATAGAACATAACTGTTTTGTTTATTTTTTAGCGCTTCAGTATTGATTACGCTTCTGAGAACCAGAATATGGCAGGCAATACAACCATCAGAAATGGCTTTGAGTGTTTTATTAAGCAAATGGGTTTATAGAATGCCGCGCATTTAAACGGAAATTACCTGAACTGGGGGATTGGTTGGGAAGGGGGAAGGGGGGAGGTAAGGAGAGAGAGAGAGAAAGAAAGAGAGAGAGAGAACGTTTTTTTTTTCTTTTCCGGAAGTCAACTGAGTTCGATGATAATACTAACGTCCGAGTTATCACACAAAGTTTTCGTTTTTCTGGTAGGCTGGATATTTATCGAAATAACATTCAATGGGCAACAACACCAACTTATGAATGACAGTATTGCCTGCATTCGTCGCACTAAACCAATAATTATAATGTGCCTTTATTCATGGGGTGGGGGAGGGGGGAGGAGAAAGAAAGGAAAAGTGAAAGAAACGTGAGACAGAGGGATAAACAGAAAGAAAAAAAAAGGCAAAAGGAACAAAAGACAAGAGGGATAAACAGAAAGAAAGAGCGAGAGACATCAATTATGATCAATAAACCCAATTCTGTATCGTCTGATGAATAATATACTCAGCTGATAGCCGGATAGCAGCTCTGCCAAATCAACTCTTGCATGAAATCCACAAAAAAGAGCTTAGTGGACTATGACGTGGAGATGGGCTGTTGCTCATGGAATTGTATAATAAAATTGTGTGTTAGATTCAGAGCCTAAGTTTTCAAAGAGGTGATTAGAAAAAAATGAAACTGATTCAACGAACAAGCAAACAAATAAACACGCACACACACACACATGAAAATGAAGGACACAAACAAAAGAGGATGGAATTAACACTGATCATGTATAGGTATGCATGGGCTCTACCGCTGCATTTTGGGGTCATGGCTATGCTTCCATGTCTTTGACGAATATTTTCGTGCAAATGATTGGGCTGAAAACATGCTAAAGAACTAACACCGCTCATTTCTTAGAGCTAATTGCTGAAAAAAATTATCATTATTCGTCATTGATTTATTTCGAAATGTATTTGCTCAAGCAAATATCACCAATCGTTTTCTCAGAAAGGAAGCTGATCGTAATCTGCAAAAATTTAGAAAACTCTTAATTAGCAATACAATGCTCTTTATTTTTCTTAGCCATTATCCAATCCAAGAAAATTTAAAATCAGGAAATAATGTCCTCTGATAGCCAAAAAAAAAAGAAAACAAACAAACACACAAGGAAACAAACAAAAAAACAGATAAACAAACAGACAAAGGAAAAAAAAAGATAATTATGAAAGCAATTAATTATGGGGACTTCCAGATAGTACCAACATTAGTTCATTGTTTGTTTGTTGTCTGTCTGTGTTTGAAAAGTCCGTGACAGTCAATGCCACTTTTTATGCAGTATGACAAGACGGCTAAGATTATGTAAATCATGATTTCGAGAGACTTTGATTAAATTCCACATAAAAAGTAAAACTCTACTGTGCAAATGGTTTCTCATGTCCGGGCCTGTCCACTTAGAAAGGGTTAAAAGGCGTCCTCTGACAGAGAAGACTCGCAAAAACTCAGATACATACACAATGAAAACGAAGACAGCGAGAGAAGGGCTAAACATTCCCAATATTTGATCTCGCTGACATAAAAGACAGCTAATGAAGTGCAACGTGCACGTGAATGCCAATTAACTGTTCTCAAGGCACGTAAAACTAATGATAAATATTACCTCTCTCCTCCCTCTCCAAATCTCGTGATGACATACAGTGAAAATAAAAGACTGATCATATTGTCTATGGGTTGAACGTTTGTCTGACATTTCTTTGTAATTTTTCTACGGGAATTATTAAAAGGTTGCCCACTTCTCCGCTTTTTCTTTATTTTATTTTTCTCCCAGTAATGGACCATACTCTGGTCCCACAAAACAACGACCCTGCGCTCTCGCCGTTAACAGTGTGGGTCTTTAAATCAACGTGACAGTATTTCGACGTGGACGGTCCAGGATTTCCTAATACACATCTAGCAGTAAGTAATGAACATAATCAACAACGGCAACAGCTCATATTATTCAGACTGGCAGCGCTTTTATTTTTACCCAATAATGAACATTTCTCATGAAAACAAAAATCAATGATCTAGTGCTTTCACCGATGGCCGCAAATTCTTAAAGAATAGTATTCCTCGATGACTGCAATGAAATTACCTATATATACATGTATATAACAATAGGACTATTGTATGATTTCTTCAAAATGCCAAATTCTCTGTGGCTTGAACTGTGTCCATTTTCAAACAGTAATGGCCAGTAAAAATAATGATTCATTACTCCTATCGATGGCAATAAGTTCTACGTGTCTGAATCGCAGTACATCTTTCGAAGGCAGCAATAAAACTGCCTATGCATAATAGTAAACACTAACAACAGCAGCAATGACAGCCCCAACTATACTACTCCTGCTACAAGTACTTCGATTGGCTGTCTCCTCCTGCTCCTGCAATGCCTTCATGGCTCAAATGACCAATTTGGCCCTCCACAAAGTTGTTAAGGAAAAATGACCAAAAACGGCATTGGAAATTAAAAAAAAAAAAAGTTGCATTGGAAAGTTGAAAAACAAAAGCAAAAACAAAGAACTTCTGTTTGATTAAAAGTTGTATAACTTCCATGTAGCATTAAGTTAACGATATCTCATATTATTTATAGCATGGAGACTTCAGTCCTACAATCTGTCTATGATATGGCCAGGTCAAATAGGCCTATCTATCACGAGTTCCGGTCTTCGTGTAGCGAATAATAATTCTAAATAATATACATCTAATGATGTTATTTACTTACTTACTTGACAAAATTCGCTCAAAAACTGCAAAAATGGATGAAAGTTACAAAAGTTGCAAACAGTGGTAAAAATCGTGTGGTGCATAAATTCATGCAAAAGTTGCCACCGCGAATTTCCGGGAGGCCAGACACGTCTGGCCTGTGCAGTATCCTACAGCTGAAAGGCAGATCGTGTAACTGTGCTGGCCTGGTTTTTCTGCGTTATCTTCTTTACTCGTCTGCAGCCTCTCGTTCTTCTCGAATTTCGATAGACCAGTGGAGACAGAGCAACAAACCCCTCCCCCCTCTCTCCCTCCTACCCAACCACCACCACCGTGTCTGAGGGTCGATTACGGTACGGAAATAAAACGATAACAGAATTTCCAGAAACTAGCGACAGCACTGTTGTTTGACACACAAAGATAGCCCAAAAGGAAAGACAGACAAAGCAGACGAACAATCACAAGACAGACACATGACAACAGACGGGCAGGTCTACGTACCGAAAGATGTGTCAAGTAGTCTATAGATAAAACACGTTGGTCTCAAGAGCCATATCTCATCTGAACCTCAGAATCAAGTATTGACTGGGAAAATTCGACACAGAAAGAAAAAGATCAAGCACGCCCTGATCAACTACAGTGCATTTTTCGAGATATCCATCTCCAAGACGGACGAATGGTGCAGTGGACGTCTATATTTCGTGAACAGAATGCATTGGAAATAATTTCTGTATTCACTGACCGTCCTTAACACGGTCTACGGTTTTATTGCGTCTTTCAACCTCCTGCAGGCGGTTATCTCGACAGGAAGGTCTTTTACTAATTTTGAATATTCACAGTCTGCATTACGAATGGACCCACACAAAATTGTCAACGATCATAAGGAGGACAGTATTGTTAGTCTGATACCAATGAAGATGTCTCTTTCACAGTCTCAACATTCCTAACTTTCATGTGACCTATGAAGAGATATCTTTCGCCATTAATATTTATATGCTACAAGCGGCTTTGAGATGCCGTAATTAGGTTTCTAATTTGCGTCCAGGGTCATGGCAACCAAATGTTAGAAAATTTCCATTTCCAAAGCAAAATCATTTTCAGAAAAAGGGGAAAATGCTGACTTCAAAAATCTATAACGCTACCATTTTTGTCACTCTAGATCTAAGAGAGGCACAGCCCTATTGTAGATCCCCATGGATATGCCCATATGTAAATGATGACTTGCGGCTAGCTAGTACATCACAGACATGCAAAAATTCCCGGCCTTTTTTTTGGTCCAAACAACCATCCTTAAGGATATGGGTTGCTCCTCTGTGAAAGAACACAGGACAAAATGAAGGGTCACGAACAAGTGTTAAGCATCCAAGCGCACGGCTCATGATTAGATTTTATGACTGCCCGCATGCTGAATGCGTTACATTTGAACTTTGGCTGCTGGCAGTGGCACAGTCGAACTACGTTAAATCTAGTCCAGGAATGCTAACAACCCCAAAATCTACGGCACCGGCTTACTATGACCATATCACTGTATACTTGACAGGATTGCATTCCGTGCAACGCCTGTGGACGACTTTGTGCCTCAAAAAGTGGTCTTCACTTTCACATGAAGACTTCAACAGCAGATTCTGATGGCCTGCCTGAAACGACGGCAGAACCCATCAGTATCATTGAACTAAAGCCACGGACGTAGGGTTACTCTTTAAAACTTCTCTGTTCTATGGCACTGCGTAAAATTTTATAAATGGTTGGATGGACCGGACAAGAAAATTACAAAACAGAAAACTGGAAACATTCAAACGCCTGGGAAAAGCAATTTCAAGATATTTCAAAGCTATCGCCACTGGTCTTCTCTTATGGCTCCAAGAATGCAACTGGTGCAATACACAATACTAATAACAATAATAAAAATAATAGCAATAACAGGAAGAAGAAGAAGAATGAAAATATGGTCAATGCAAACACGGACAATTATAATAATATCGTAAGTCACATGGATCCTCCCTCTTTTCCTCCCTTCCTTCTTTCCTTCCTCCCTCCCTCCCTCCTCCCTCCATCCATCCATCCACCCAATCATCCATCCATTGATCCATCCATCCACCCATTCATTCCTCGCGATTTTAAAGTTGCTGATTTAAAAAAAATATATATGATCTTGAAATCAATCAACTTCACATATGAATTAAGAAAGTGTTAATCTTTAAATCAATAAATCTTTCTGGAATTGATGAAAAATCGTTGATCTTTACACTGTAGACTTACAGTAAAGAAACCTGATAGCATCATCAGTTCTGTTCGTGATAGTGGTTAAATGCACTGACTTTCAAATCTGTATAAACCTCTAGTCAAGGAATGAGAACGCAGAGGTCTCATCTGCCCACAGAACAAATCAAACCGTCCGGGAAGAAAATGCAAATGCAGTCCAGTCTTCGATTTAACCCTCTAGTGATGAACTCAAACGTGACAGTTAATTCTCTCCGAATCCTTTGTCCATATCGAATGCTGGCAGAACGGAAGCCCACCTACTGATGAATTAATAATTACCTGTATGCTTATTCGATAGATTAAACCATCTAACACCGTTACAGACTAATATAGGTAATCAAATAAAATACAATGTAGTTGTCTGACAGATTTTTTTGTCTCGCGTTTCATGTAAAAAAATCGAGATGTGATGCGGATGACCCTAATATCTGGAATGGAAGCCTAGTGACCCGACAGAGCTTTCAATACATTAAATAGTACAGAATACGAATAACACTTCGCGTTACTAAAGGATGTCCTAAACCATGCTCTCACTCTTTCAATGACAACAAATAACATTCTCTCTCTCTCTCTCTTTAAAGACACACTAGAGGAACGATAAAATGAATGGATAAATCATGTCGGCATTCTTTCTCCAAAACACAATGATACATCCGCCTTTATTTGTTCCAATTCTATTCCCAAGTTTGTGTCGACATCAATAAACAATGCACTTCTTTTCTTTGAAAAAGCGAGTACAGTTCTAGGATACTTCTATAATAGCACTATAAGAAAACATCACATCCGTGGCTTTTAAAACTAATGAAATCAGGCTTGTGATGTAAGTGCAAGGCTTTCCATCTTCGCTGTCAACTTTAAGTCATGTTATCACTTGAAATCATTCTTCTGGTAAAGAACGTACGGAGTCCGCTCAAGTCCGAATCAACCGAGAATGGTGAAGCCAGACCGTTCCTTCGGTATTTCAACAAGGGATTACTTAATTTAATGCTGACTGACTATTTTCACTAGCCTCCTTTTTGCCTATATCGCTGCTTGAACAAGGACCATTTCAAACTAAGCACCATGAGAATGGATGACCCTGTGTGTGTGTGTGTGTGTGTGTGTGTTTAAACTATTGTTGCTGTTACTGTTCACCCAGTCCCCCCCCCTCCTTCCTCCTCCCCCTTCTCCCATTAGGCTAGTACAACTTTGGTAAGATAACCAAAAGTATTGTTGCACAAAGCATAAGTCACGAATCAATATCCCAAAGGGAAATATCCACTTCACATGTTCAGTCTCTCTCATAATCTCTCAATCCATCTGCCCGCCCGTCCGCCTGCTTGTTTTTTTTTTGTTTTGTTTTGTCGGTTTCTCGACATATCCCTCCGCCCCTTCGTCCATCATCCATCCATCCGTCTGTCCGTCCGTCCGTCTATCCATCCATCCATCCATCCATCCATCCATCTATCTCTCTAGCTCTCTCTCTCCATTCTTTCTATATATGTACATCTATAAAAATGTAAATCATGCCAATATTTTCAGGTTTTATACTAGTTAAACCTGCGCCGTTTATGAAAAACCTTAATTTTCTGCTGAATCATTTTCCCCACCATTGCCATTTTCTCCACTATCATTAAAATTTTACGTGGGTTAAAATCATCCCGTTCTTTCCACATTGTTACACTGACTAAATCATACATTGTTTACAAAAAGTTTTATCTATCTGCGGGATCATTTCCTCCACATTTGCCATTGTGTCTCCTACTATTAAAATTTACGGAGTAATTTGTGACATGACCAAAGTTAAAATCAGATGAAATATGAAATAAAAATAAAAGAATGAATTAAATATCAATAATAAATGTAGCAATAAAAAAAAAAACGATAACAGATACATAAACAGGTAAATAAATAAATAAATAAGTAAATAACGTGAAAAAAAATATATTACGATGGGGTAAAAACAAAACAAAAACAACTAAGCATGTTCACCACATGGTGAACATTTCAGATAGATATGTTTCATATAATAAGAGAACAAACGATTTTTTCCTTCTTTGCGTTTCTTAACATGCATTGTTATTATACCGCTTCTGCCGACAATGGAAATAATACGCTTAACGGCCAAGATGACCCGATGAAAGACCCGATGGTTTAACACTGAAGCTTACGATCCGACCAGCTTCCACGTGGCTTTGCCTCCAGTCACATTGGAGCCCACTGGAAGACAAACACATAGTCCTGTAAAAAGACAGTACAGTCGATTTCAAGTCAACTCGCTTCCTGCTTGAAGTCAACTTTTCTTTCGGCAATCCTATTCTTATTTTTTCTTTATATCTTTTTAACTAATTAATATCGATCTTGTTTGAAGTCAACAGTTTTTTGTTGTTGTTGTTGCTGTTGTTATTCTTTTCGGGCCCCGAGGGGTTGACTTAAACAGAGTCGAGTATATAATTTGCCTTTTTTACTTTTTTCCCCTGCAGTTCAGGCTGGCGGAAAATCAGCAAACAAAAACCTGCTAAACTGGATACTCGCTGAATAAATACCTGCAAACGCTCATACTAATTCACAATCAACTTCTGTAGTGTGTGTGTGTGGGGGGGGGGGGGGGGGGGGGAGGGGTC
>JBCEWB010163717.1:0-10388 GCA_039654565.1 Peronia peronii | reverse complement strand
TTTTGGTTCTGCTGTAAAGCGCTTCGAGCCCTCCAGGGGTGAGGCACTATATAAATGCCCTTTATTATTATTATTATTTTCTGACAGCAATATGATCCTACAATAATATAGCAATGCCAAATGTGAACTGGCGGCCCGGGTTCTAAGCAGCGCTCTGCGTGCGACAGACCCCTGCCTTGGAAAAAAAAATATATAAAAATATTCCACTACTCTTACGCCCATCATAAATTTGTTATCACTGTGCTCGGGAAAGACTGTGCTATCGATTGATACTAATTTTACACTCATACCACCGACGGGAGCCGAGTTGCTAGTGTGTGAAGTCGATTGGTTGCTATGAATGACGGAATCACCCGACTGAACACCTAGAACAGAAGGTGACTCACTTCGGAGGCTAGTTTCGGTTTCAAAATCTCTTCGGATCTCGTTCGTTTATTAATAGCCAAATCAGAGGAGAGGTTAAGCATTTCTGCAGTTATTTTCGTCTTCCCGTAGAGCAATTAGTAGACAAGATACTGTGTGATAAAGTTGAGGCAAAATTGTGTTGCAGCTAGGCAGACTGGCTGTGAGGAACACTTCACAACTGCGCGGAGTAAGTTGAAGTTTATTCTGATATAGGTTTCATGTTCATACGATGTCGTACGCCTAAGTTATCAAGAATTGAAGTCACGAAAATGCTCAGTTTTGGTCGACTGCAGCCATGCCTGCTCAGCAAGGTGGAAATCCAAGGCATGCTGAAGCAACGCACCGCGCAGCGAGTGACGTCATAAGCTTCAATAATGTCTATGCTTTCATTGGCTGCTTGGTGGCATTCGCATAAATATACTGTGGAATTTGATTTTGGGTCAGTGCGGGATTGGGGAAGCCATGCTTTCTTGCAGGCTTGCGTGTGGCCCCGTAGGCTTTTTACAGCAAATTAGTGAAAAGTCCCCAGTCAAATTCATATGTGACCACATATCAATATAGATACATGTAGAAAGAGACTGATAGATAGAGAAATCTCTAGATCTAGATAACTAAATAGATGTAGAATTAGATTAGATCGACAGACGCATGTTTTTTTTTCTCTTATAGACAGTCAGTTTAGTGAAAATAGAACAAAACAGAAGCTTTGATCAAACGGTGGGCTGAATAAATTTATCACGCACAAATGCAAAATGTAATCCCATAGTTTATTACAACCACGTGTATTGCTTCTCTTCCACAGTTAGAGTTATAATTGATTGAATGTCAGGAGAAAGGAAAATCTTCCATCACTAGTCACTGGTAGTATACAATGAAATAGACAGAATCAAATAAAACACTCTTACGTTTTTTCAAACGAAGAATTAGCGTCACCTCTAAGATATATATATATAGAGAGAGAGAATTCCACTAGTTGCAAAACACTGTTGATGAATAGTATAGATAAGGTGACAAATGAAGCGTAATAATAATAAGCAGAAGAAGCAACCACTGCTCTTAAAAACACATTTGATCATTGCAGAGATAAGGCACCAAGTGAAGGCCTGCAGAAAAGGAGCACATATCTCAATTGATGATATAGTGTAAGACAGCATAATTTAAGATAAAATTATCTGCTAACATGGCATCAAGTTCAGGATTGGGTTCCTACTGTACAGCAGCAGGTAATTAAAGCCAGTGGACGTTATTTCTATGTCAATGACCACAAGAAAATTACAGAGATTTATAACACCTATAAGAACAATGGTGGATTGTCTGTGTGACATTCCAAATCATCTTTTTAATCTACAAGCTTTGTGGCAGTCCGTCATCAGCTATAGTTCATTTTTGTTTTAAAAATAATTTTGACCTTTCAAAGTCGAATTCGCGAATTCAGGACAGTCGGTATGGGTTTTGAGCAATCAAGCTATGCCTGCCTAATGTGCACATATACTAATTGAGTATGCAAATGAGCCATCTCCTGCTCTTAACTCATACAGTTTATAATATTTATCATTATTATTATCATGCAGATTTTATTCAGTCTCTTTTGACTCCCAATCGATGAGGAAATAAATGCCAGTTAAAAAGAAAATTAATATGCTAATTAGTTAATTATGCACATTTTAATGACCTACCCTCAAACAATCTTAAACTTTTTAAACACATTTTAGATGTACAACTAATATTGTATCACTGGGCCAGATTTCATGATTCTGTGATAGAAAACAATGACATAAATCAATGCTAGTATTGTCCTGTGTTTTGGTGCCGCTGTGCCTCTTTTTAAGCTATACTGAAAATCATCCATAACTTTGTTAATTTTTGTCCGATTTTCAATATTCAAAAAGTGTTTTCTTTGTTAAAAAGAGCTTGACATGACTAGATACTTTACATGTGTCTACTTTGAATATTGCAATTAAGTTTGGTATTGCTAAATAATATCCCAGTATTGATGCACATTTCACGTAGATTTGGATCATTGATGAGAACAGAAAATAAGATTATAGACGAAATGAACTGTTTCGTTTTGGACTGTAGCAATGTAATGTTCATTGTTACTGGGAAGTCACATCATCCATGGCCGAATGGACAACAGAGCGGGATAATTTTACTACCACCATATAATTGAGAGTTTGAGCCCACGTCTCTTTCTTTTTTGTTTGTTTCTTGTAATGAAAAATTAATGAAAAATCCCCAATCAGGGATTCTAGCCGCTTCCACGTCAAATACAATAGTAGATCCACATTGTATTAATTTCCTGGCTGTCATTATAAATCTCAGTTCTAGGAAAGTTGTATGTGACCACAGTGGAAACCTGCTACTGCAGGAAAGCCTAGAATGCTTGAAAGGGAAGGACACTTGTAGTTGTCAATCATCAGCATGTTCCCAAAACATTGTTCCAGTTTTGCACCTGAGATTTGAGATCACTTCAACTGCTTTCCAGCCTGAAAATGCATTGCTTAGTTTTGATGGGGAAGGATCACATTTCCACAAAATCATTCCACAAAATCAGTTCTGTTTACATCAGGGAATATTTGCTTATATTTCTGATCTTCAGAAATCTGATATGAATGGAATTATGTGATGTAAATTGAAGCAGAGGAGGAGAAAAAAAGAGGTGGAGCTGGATGGCAAGAGAGTTGGTCAACCATGGGTTTACAGTGTTCTAAATGTTTTCTGTCATAGAAATAAAAAACATCAAACATTAGGAGAAAAAAAGAAAACATAATCCACTGAAATCAGTCTGAAGTTTCTGTGCCAATTTACCACTGGGCCTCCTAAAATTTCATGCACGAGAAACAGTGACAAAGATGTGAGTCATGGTCCATGCTAGTGCCCACACATACAAATGCTGTGAGCATCATTGGTGACTATCCATCCTGCTATGGCAGATATGAGCTGTAGTCTTCGCTATGATAGCAGTTTTACTGGGGTTGCAAATGTAGGTCTACAAAGGTTGACAAGATAAAATGTTAATTTGTGTCAAGATGCTCCTAAAGGGAACAAAAATTACAGCCTTGCTTGCTTTTCTGGAATTCTTGTGTATAATTGTAACAAAAAGTTTCATTGTCAATAAAAAAAAGCAATTTTTCTTTCAAAGAAAGGCAGGGAAAGATGCAGAAAACAAAATAACTTGTAATCCATTCAGAGTTGCTCATGTCTACAGAAAAAGACAGATTTAGTTTAATCACTTATCCTGATTATATTTGATACATTTTGTCATTGCGGCCTTCTATGTATGCTCCTCAGGAAACACTTCACAACTTGGAAAGACAGATTTATGCATTTGAAGGCAGCTATTTGGAAGACACACAGTTATATGGGAACATAATCAAGGGCTGGGACAGATATCTAACAAACACAAAGTTTGTATATTGTATTTATGTTTATGCAACATTTTTACATGAAATAAATTTATTTTTTTTTCTTAAGGGAAGAAAAATGGAGGCTGTGTTGGTTAAACTTGAAACAATGCGATTCAATGTTGATATAGTCTCGGTGTCATTGATATCTCACTATTTTTGATACTTAGAAAGGTACTCCAAGGAAAGATTATTAAATGCTGAATAGTTTGAGTATACCTGATAATTACTGAGCTTTTCCTGAAAAAATACATGCTCATAAATCCTAGAGAAAAAGATCAGTTAATTTGCTAAGTACAGTTTACTTAGCTTGCGAAGTAGAAATAAATTGCACAAAATGGCATGTGAATTGTTCATGTAAGGTCCAATATTTTATCCATATATTATATGAAATTAGTTACCATGTTCTTGCTGCAGTTCTGTGTCTTGTGGGCTTTTCTCAAGTACAGTCGACCACACTTGTAAAGTTGATATCATTGGTCTTTGGCAAAGTCGAAAAAAGATCAACACACCCGTAGTTCAGCATGTGTTGAGCTAGACTTCAACCAGTCTGATTTGAAATATGCTGTGTGGAGAGCATTTTTTCCACTGCACTACTTGTTATATCATCTAGTTCTAGGTTTTTGGGGTTTTTTTTTCCAGCCCGATCATCACACTACAATGCTACAACCCCCCCTCCCCCCGGCTTCCATAACTATCTCTGTGCCTCTCTCTATCTCTCACAAAAACACACCCTCTCACTCTCTGTAGTCTTTGCTTAGTAGTCATATTGGAGATTAGTGCAAGCGAAATGTTCCAGTCAAATCATCAAATGGCTGAATCAGTATTTGTGAAGCCTGAAATCTATATTAATATAACGCTGCTGCTTCATTAGTTTTCGAATGACAACACTGAAAAAAAAAAAAAAAAAAATTGAACTATATCTTGTTATTTTTATGTAGCACTGAATGATCAGGGGTGAACATTTAAATTAACACATGCATTGTAAAAAAGCTGTCTTATTTTTATGGACTTCAAATTACTGCTGCTGTGCTTGCTCTAAAGAAAAAACAATCAGCTCAACCAAAGATCAACCCAAGCGACTTCAACTCGAGTGTAGCCGATTGTATAATATTAGTGAAAATTTCCATATTTTGGGACGGATAATTTACCTATTTTGTTGCTGTTATTGTTATTATATATCTATGTTAATTTTGAACAGGCAGACAAAATGATTTGTGGTTTAGCTGTGTTACATTGATATATAATATATCATGAATTGTATGAATTGGGACTGAGCTTGTTTTACAGAAGTTTACTAATCAAAGTATGGTAACACAGAAATAACTGGAACACTATACTTTTTATCACACAACATGGCTCAGTGTGGGTTGAATGAATATACTATCAACAAGCAGGCCAGAATTCATTAGCATGTGCTGGTTAATAAAATTTCAAATTTGGAGATAAATTACAGAATACAAAGGATTATAAATGAAAGGGATTATATCGGTGATCTCTTATCAGTATATATAGTTAAGAGGTATTGTTGAAGTATGTAACTCATGGTTTCCAGAGAAACTGCTTTTTTCTAAATTTGTCATGGGGTGGAGACATCCTCAGTTTGGCTTATTAAGTTAGGGCCAATGATTTGTCATGATTTGAATTTCAAAATGTTTGTAAAAAATGATTTCAGAAACACAAACAGTAAAGCAGATAAACGCAACAGAAAATTCAGAGATGCAGACAGATTGTTTTCCAAATCCTCAGTTACATCAGCTGCGGTAAGTGTTTGTTCACTGTGTGTAATTCTCTTTTGTTTTTTGTATCATGAATATATGTTTCTTTCAAGTACTTCACTTGATTACCTGATATGAGTTGATTCTTCTAATGTTTGTAAATAAAAGTGCGATATGTTTTCGAAGTAGTATGGGAACTCATGCACAAAGATTACCTTCCTTTGATCTAGACAATAATGTGCCATCAGGTTGACATGCTGTACAATCTCTAAGAAATAGTCTTTTTGTTTTCTTTTGTAGTAATAGTAAAGTGAGCCATTAGAACAATAACTGACACCTCATACATTTAACACTGGATTTGTGCTGAGGAACCAAATGTAGTTTCAATTGAGTTAAATTTAATCCTTTCAAATTTAAACTAACCATTGAACCTGTATTAAGGCAAAATAATAATAATAATTCCAAACTTTAAAGTTCAACAAGAGGTTCCCATTTGTTCAGAAATCTCCAAATGATGTCAGATTTAAGTTCATAGTGTTAAAAACAAGAAGTTTTTTTTGTTGTTTTTTTTGCTGACAGTCATTAGTATTGTATTTGGAGGTAAATTAGACATATAAAGCTGCATTCCATGTGAGAAAGTACATGTTCTAAACTAAACTCTTTAAACTTGAATTCACCTGTGCACCGTGGTTGTCTGTGCTATTTTATTCATATTATTTTATTTTCAGGCTGTGCAGGGAGTTGCCGAGACAGACAAACGTAAGCAAGTTCTGCTCCTCTTTCACTTATACTTTCCCTATATTTTGAAATAGAGAAGTTGAATTTACTAGAGATGTTTCCAGAAAAAAGTGAAAGACTAATCGTTGTTGTTGGCTTTGCCTCTTATTTATCACAAAGAAAAGGAGTCAGGAGTTATTTCAAAAATGAAAAATAGAGAGAGGGAAATACAAAGTTTGCATTTCTATGTGACATTTATTTGTGGCTCCCGACTTGCTCTGATGGAATTGCTGAAGTAATCATTTGCCATGAATCAATGGAGATGACGATTTTTTAAATTTTTTGTAACAATAAAGTGACTTCAAATTTTGTCCAAAATTTATCTTTGTAAGATTGTAAATCTATAATGAATAGCCCAGTTTTTAGTGCATATTTGTAGTTTGTCTTAATAAATGTTGTATGATAAGTGTTTCCACTTTGTCTTGGCTTTGACAGTCCATGCTGACAGAGAATTCAGAATGGATTTTATTCTCTAAATCGTTTAGGGGAACCTGCTAGCCCAGAATCCAACAGTACCACTCCAGCTGTCCAGACCAACGGAGCCAGTTCACCAACTGGCAGTACGGCAAGCAGTGGCAATCACATACCCATAAACACAGCATCCTCAGGCAAAGTCATGAAATCAGCAAACTCAAAACATAAAAAGACAGCAAAGAATAAAGCCAGGGGCAGGTGAGTGATGCGGTGTGAAAAAGTTGAACTGTGTTTCATGTGAGTCATCAAAATCAAGATGCTTATGGACTAAAGTAAAAGAAAAAAACTTTTTTTAGGACAATGTCAATGAAATGTTTCGTAGGGTTTTGATGAATAAACAGTAAATAGTAGTCTATGCAGTCCATTCAAAACCGTATGGAAACCTGTGTAAGTGAATGGTTGTTTTATTAAAAAAAGAACAGAAAACATCCTCAGTGATCAGAAAAACTGGGAAAGTCAGTAGCACTGGCTGTTTTATGCAAAGAAAATACTGCTGTGGAGCAATTCAGGGCAGCTGGTGAACACCTTCAATAAAGATGCTGTTGGGCAGGAGAGCATCAGTTGCTTTTTACTGCAAGCCTGTGCATTCACAGTTTGCTTAAGGATTCTGCTTAGAGTATTTTACTGTGAGTAAGTTGATTAGAAACAAGAAAAAAAAATAGATATTTTTATTCTGGCCTAGAAGCTGTTTTAAAATGCTTAACACATTTAAATAAGTTTGTGTCAGAAAGATGCTCAAGGTAGTCCTTTGCATAAGGTTTTACTTTTCACTGGAGTTAAGATTTACTCTTTCGCTTCAGTAGACTAGCTTTTAAAAGGGAAAATCTGAATAATGCATCTCGCAGCCAGTCAAAATGAATTGTATGTTGATATTTCATCAAACTGAGTTATTGCTATTATGTAGAGCATTAATTCACATAATTTCATGTAGTGAAAATAGTTGTGAGCAAGCTTGACTATAGCCAGAGATATCTGCAAATTGAAGAGACAGTAGTGACCCCTTTGTGCCAGCTAAATCAGGAGAAAAAATTTACAAAGGTGAACAATATAGCATATAACTCTATTCACCACACAACATCATGTTATGCTTGTAATCTGCTCATAGGAATCTATTTTCTTATTCAGAATGCATGTTGTCTCAATTTCTGCAATATAGAAACATGGATGTGAATCAGACTATCATCATTACATTTAACCCATGAATTCTTTGTTCGAGTCCAGCGACTTACAACTCATTCTGACTGGCTACAAGACATACAGTACAAACTTTCTTCTCTTAAATCAATGCCACTTAACATCTTTTACCACAGAAAACTGCTGATGCCTTGCAAGCAAAATGTTGAACAATGTTAATTATTTCATTCTATGTTAGAACCATTGAGATCTAAATACCTGCCATATGTAGATAGCTAATGTGCTAGTATTACAGTAAAGTGGAATATAGGCAAGGAAGCACTGGGACTTAGTCAGAGAACATATTCTGTGCAAGAGCTAAAAGATTTTTCAGAAGAAATATGACTTTATTGATCAAAGAACTGACATCAAGTTTGTGATTTCTCATTCTGCCATCAGATCAGAGGGTAAACAGAAAAAAGGCAAAGACTCACACAGTTGTAAGTGACAGTACCACCATTGTCTCATACATCATCATTCTCATCTGTGATCATGCATAGCCTTGTCCTGTCACCAACTGCTGTGTTACCTGCCACATTGTCCTCTGCATTTTTAATTTGCTTCTGTACCCATGCATGCTCAGCTATTTTTAATAATACTAAAACAAATCATCTAATAGTCAGATAAACCCACAGTCAAATAAAGATATGAATGTAGTATATCTCAAATTTGCATTCCACAGACAAAAGGAGAAAAATGGAAGGAAGGGGAACAATTGCCTCATAAAAGTAGCAATGGGGATTATTTGGCCAGCTGTGTTACTTCCCTTGGCCAGACACAAGGATTGTTGAAGAAGCAGTGGAAAGAAGAAAAAAGACAATTGTGTTTGCTGTGATTTGAAAGATTGATCATCAAAAACTGTTGGTAAAATTATTACAAGAGAAAATCATAGTCTTTACACCATGAATTTTTCGTGGTGTACATTTCAAGCAAACGGCACAAAAGTAGTTTTTTTGCTCTCTTTTAGTATGCTTGTTCAGTACCCCTTGTGTCTGGCAGAGGGAAGTAACAGAGCTGGTTGAAACAATACCCATTCAGAAAAAAAACTGTAATCTTGATTTGAGAAAATCAAATGATTGGTCTCTTTGATCTTTGACGAAGTTTATGTTCATGTTATATAATGTAGTGCCATCTTTATTTTTATTTTTTTCATTTTTATTTTTTTTTTATGTGCATGAATTGATTGGAGTGATCATGTTGAAGTGATGATAATCTGTGGCATGTACATGCGTATTTGTTAATAGTGTTAGTTTGGCCCAGGTTATTGAAACATGTTGGCTTGAAAAGCATGAGCTTGAAATTTGACTTAGAATATGGAAGAATTCCAGGGCATGTAGATGTGATGGGGGTTCTGGTCAGTGTTCGGGATGTCAAATTTCCTACTTTAGTAGGAAAATTCACTTTTTGGCTGTCAGTAATTTCTCCATTGGCCCCAAATCCGGTATCATTTACCATTATCACACTTCAGTTTTACGTTACTAAAGACTATGGCAGGAACGTTTCGTACTTTTTCATGGAGACAGATTGACATCCCTGCAGTGTGTGCAATGCATGAACCAACTTAACTGGCTGCTGCTAGATTAAAATGTTTGCAGCAGTCTGGGAACACATATAATCTCTTCTGGTTAGAAATGAAGAAAGGTGATGTTTTATGGATCTGGAGTTGAATACCAGCCAGTTGGATATGAGCATTAAATTTTGGCATTTCAAGTTCTTGAATTGTGAAATGGTATATGGTTTATGTGATTCTTCCCCGGTTTTTGTTTTTTTTTTTTCTGTTTTATTATTATTATTATCAATAATTTGTTTTATTTTCTTTCCTTTTTTTTTGGTCTGCACATGCCAAGCCAACACATTGGATTCTCACTGTAGTTAATAAATTTGTAGTTTGGTTTGTAGTCAGTTTCTGCTTACTCCAGTGATACCTTTTCCCTTCAAAAGTTTGTGTCAGGATTGAAATAATAGATATGTATGCTGCTCTTCCTGAGTGCAACCAATGCACATGTCACAGACTTCCTGTATGTAATACTGATATCCATTGAATAGTCCTCCCTATAACTGTTGGTCCATTTATATACTGTATTGCATGAGAAAGCCCGGTGCTGTGTAATATTACAATGCACTTAGTCAGTTTTGGGGATGAAGTTTTTATTTAAGAAAATTTTGGTAATGAAATTCTGGTTTGCTTGGTATGATTGCTTAATATAGATTTCTGAGGCATTCAAAACATATCCTGGAAATGATGTAAATTTGACAGTAGTAGATTATATTGGAATATATAACAGCGAAAATTCACACTGCTTTTCCTTTTCAGTAATATGAATTATTAATTCCTAAAAGTACTCTCTCGCAAAGATAGCAGAGAATGGGAGATCGTTGTGCTCAGCCCTATTACTTCCCTTTACCAGACACAAGAGGGACTGGACAAACAGTGTAA
>JBCEWB010163706.1:0-10388 GCA_039654565.1 Peronia peronii | reverse complement strand
GATAGATAGATAGATAGATAGATAGATAGATAGATAGATAGATAGATAGATAGATAGATAGATAGATAGATAAAATGAGACAGGTGGATAGACATGTAGAAAACTGACAAACAGGAAAATATTTTATAGCCGGAAGACAGAGGACCGAGCGATCGAATGCTGAATAGTTTCAACGTGTTTTCCATCTCCCATTCCCACGTTAGCAATCCCCACTTTCTTAGTCAACAGATTTGAAATGGATTTTTGTGAATAGTCAATGTTCTAATCCTTCAAAATTTCTGAATGAAATCATTCCTCTGCAAGTCTTTAAAATGAAAATCAGTGGGCTGTGCACTTTTGAATTGTCACAATAATTATACGCCCCCCTCCTCCCTTTTTTTTCCTCTCGGGACATGAAACGGGTGTACCAATGTTATGATATCTACGTACTTGTTATGTTCAGTGGATATTATTTCTTTCTTATGTCACTCCTATATCATTTTTTTTTTTTTGAAGAAAGGCCGGAAATGGTTGTTGTTGTTTTTTTCCCTTCATGATACTCCTACAGTATTTGTCATCATTGTTTATTAACGTATTTCATTACGTTTTAACACCGTTTTGCTCTCAGTTCACGAGACTGTATTTGTTATTATTATGGGTTGTTTATAATGGTTCTATTGTCTTTGTTGTTTTCGTTGGTTCATTTTAAATTCTTTAATCAGATGATTTTCAGCCGTTCTTTCTAGCTGCTTACACATTGTCTGTAACAGGTAAGGAGAAATAATTGAACATGGAGGTTTAGGTATATAATTCCTATAATCAGCTATCCCCGGTTCTCGAAATTCTCACTGGCCTGTCTCTTCTACCAATTCTATTACCATTATTCAGACCCCTTCCTCCGTGTTATTTATAAGTGCGTCGCTGTCAAATTTTTTTTAACCCCCTAATACCCAGACAGTTTTTAACAGGATGTGATAAAATAACTTTTAAGCAGTATTGATTATCAACAGTCTAACGACGAGACCTTGGTTTTAAAGAAACTGAATAGTGTGTATTAGTAAAATTCTTTCTGTTGTGGTCATCTCTTTATATAAAATACCCAAATTTATGTTTACCTTCAATCTCATTGAATTTATCTTTATCCTGCTTTTTTTCTGGTTTAAAGTCACTTTGGGTTTTAGAGGGTTTATTGAAACAAAGGGGAAAAAAGACACACTATTATGATTCAGACACTATGGTCCATCTTAAAGTTAAAGATTTGACAGCAGCATTTAACAGCTATAAATAAGTATCATCATCAGATTACTCTCTGGGAAATTTGATGTCTGCGAGTATTTTTTTTTCATTACTTCACATCATTTTTTAAAAGCTTCTCTTTACCTAGAAGGCAACTGAAGTGCACATGTATCTTTTTAATTTCATTTTATTTATTTTTATCTCATTTTTATTTAATCTCCCTATTCCTGATGATTCTTTGGGTGAATAAGCAACAACATCAGAATGGCTAAGTGATTCAAGCCATTTTTGTCGAACAGTCTTTATTTTTAGATAGACAGAAATTAATATAGCCTGATGTAACAATGTCCTTTCGTTTGCCTAGATGTCCAAAGCGTGCCGCATTCACTGTTCCACTTACTTCCAAAAATAATAATAATAATAATGATAGTAATAATAATAATTAATAAATCTGAAGGAAAGCCCGAGATGATTCGAAACTCGACTGAGCTTTTCCATCACAAGCAATTATTTCTGTCATAGATAGTTTAGAACACCAGCATCAAAATAACTGACGTTTCCTTGAATTAGAATAACCCTTTCAATTATATCCAGCAATAATAATAATAATAATAATAACAAAATGAACGCCTGAATTAAATAAATTGCAAGTACAATGTTATGTTTGTTTGTGTGTGTGTTGGGGTTTTAACGGCACATCAGCACGATAACCGCTATATTGTGCCAACAGTGTTATATCTAAAAAGTAACAAATCTTAATAGAATTCTAGATGACTCCACCCATTTGCTTTATAGCCTCCGGAAATATTCCAATATCAGCTGGTCTTTCTCATACTTAAGAACTAATCATTAACGCCCCAGAAATTCAGTTTAGCAATCGATGATACTCTTCTCAAACTGCAGCACTGCTTTTTGAATCTGTCTTGCTCTAATGCTATTCATGATAATTATTTTATTCTCTAGGTCTGTATGTATAAGTGTATGTTATTCAGGATTATATCTCATCGTCTAGGAAAGGGTTTTCTTTTTGAGGACGAATAAAATTTATTTTAATGTTATTTCATCTTCTAATCAATTTCATGAAAACGAATGGCTAAGTGTGTTTAGCGAAAGAAATGATAATCTATTAACTTGTTAGAGTAAGAGCTCATAGACAGTGATCTTTTGTGAGTGACCTGTTCTATTGAACTATTTTAAAACGAAATGCGTCTTCGCTTCTGCTTATCCCATTCATATTCATTTATTATGTTATATCCTAGAATTACCAATATTATTTTGATGGATCTGACAGGGACATTGCTTTACAGACATATCTTACAAAAAGTGAAGAAGAGATCAATGTAAAAATGAAGTTGGTACATTACTCCAAACAACTTCAGATCATGAAAACAAAAACTAGATCCAATTAAGGATAACAATCGATCATGGTTAGTGGTGTTAGCTTTTCAGACAGTGAAACAAACTAGATACTCATCGTGAAACTAGAGAAGCATGAAGTTTGCACCGCTTCGCAACTCAGTCATTTTCTGTCGCTGAGCCAACTAGCCCAAGGCCAGCAATTTCCTCTCTTATTGCTTGATAGCCGCACTTGGCATCCTTGTTGCCGTGGCAACGCTGAGTGAGGCTGATGTGCCAAAGACTAGTTGATTGGCTAGTTTAGATGAGAGCGTTCTATTTATGACAGAAAAGCCAACAATGATATAAACTGTTTTACGAACTTTTAATTTTTGAAAACACACACAGGCTATATTGTCTGCTTCTGAACTAAAAACAAATAAATACATGAGTAAAAAATGCATACATAAATGAACAAATAAATAAATAAATAAACATAAATAAATAAATAGAAAACAGATTTGACCGATTGGCTGGCTGTGATATTATTACGGTTTTTGATAAAGTGTGAGGCTGACTTTTATAACGGTCCTCCAGTGTAACTGTTCTTCAACTTACCATTCATCCAGTTAATGCTCATTAGGTAATTGATAAGTTTTCTTATGTAAAGGCTTAAAAAAATACACACATAAACAAATTTTACTCTTTCTCCATCTCTTTAAACACAGAAGAACAATACGTCCTCGAGTTATATCTCCCAAATGTTCCAAATTGCACATTTAATCTATTGTTTGATGAATATTGCATTTGATGAATAGTCATTTCATGGAAGAAAAATGTCAATGCCAAAGCAGAGTATATTATAAGAAGAAGAGGGGACGGCGAGAGATTGTTTTACGACCAATGTCTATTACTTGATACAGAGAGATGGGCATCTTACATCAAACTCGTTTTAAATTTGCATCTTTGTTTTACTTTCATTCCTTCCTTTGAAAGCTCCAGCATTCTGACACTTCCAATCTCAAATCAAGATCAAAATGCTATGCATACTCAAGAATCATGAATAGATTGAGCACAAAAAAAAAATGCATAATAAATTCATACCGCAAGTATTATATTTATATGGCAAAGTAGCTCAACTATAAGGCAGAGCGGAGTTTTGAATCTGACATTTATTGAGAAAACGCACTCACATAATTGTTATTATCACTTGACAGTTACATCAAAACATGCAATCCCACTAGAAAATGTCAGGAAGTTGAACAACAAACAAGTGCCTTCTAGATTCTTCATGCTGTAGGCTAGATTACAGTCCTCATTTATTCTCAAGAAATGGTATAAAAAGTGGTTAAAATTTGCATGAAATACCAAGAAATGATATTAAGAAGTGGCTTAAGTTTGTATGAAATATCATGGGCTTTCATGTTTGGGATAACTATGGTTTGTTCTTCTTTCGATATGTGTATATGAGTAAGCAATCTAATAAAACATGAAAACGTATTTAATTTGAACGTTACCGCATGAATAGACCTTTTTTTCTTTTTCTTTTTTTTTCTTTCTTTTTTTTCTTTCTTTTTTCTTTTTTTTTTTTTTTTTGTCGTTGTTGTTGTTTGCTCTCTATTTGCTCATGATTTTGAAGTATAAATAACTTTTTGGTCAAGGATTGAAGTGAGAAATTTCAGAATACAAGAATTTTCAACGGAAAAAGACAGTGTAAAAGACCATGGAGAAAGATGCAAATTCAAAGGAGTTAATGCTTGGAGGACAATCACTAATGCACAGATGAAATGCCGACACAATCTGGTGAGATATAAAGAATCATTATCATCATGGACCTTTTTTCACCAGTTTCCCTGAGGGAAATGAGCTTTAACATTATGCTACCAAACTTCACATTTTAACTTTCTCAGAGTAGCTCAACCTATCCTCAAGTAATGATTGTCATCAGGCTTGAGTTTGCGGACAACTTCTTGTCTTATTTGTACTTTGAACAAAAAACAAAATGCTTGGACAAGCTTCGACACCTGTCTTCGTTGATGGTATATTTAGCGGGACGTAATAATTCATCGCAAGCCGGAAGTACATCGCAGGAAAGTACAACAGTTTGAGGTCATGGGGCATTGACTTGCATAATGTTAAACAGTGTAGATGGATCTACGGCAGGAATGCTACATACTGATGACGTACAAAACATGAGAAAAGAAACAGTCACCACACATGTCAGTAGCAAACTCCAAGGGCCGTTGAACCACTTGGTTGTGAAATCGATTTTGAAAGCCTCAACCTCATCAAACCTCAAACCGTCAGAAGAGGCTGCAGACTTACCATTGTTTCAACAATGATAGCTATTCATATTTATGAAATGACAGTTTGGGCCTAATGACGATATAAGACGAGTATACTATTACAGTCTAACAACCACCGACACTGCCATAACGTGCATTTTAAGAGTAAATGCGGATCATTTCCTTGACACTTTTAGGGTTAAAATTTATAATCTGTCCCGAGAGACAGACATGACCCTCTGATTGAGGTCTTTTGTGTCTAGAGACAAACACTTTATTCCTCTGACCACGTTCACCCTTTGTCGAACTGTGGGACCCTCACATAGGTCTGGTGTGGTCTTTCAATACTTCTAGCAGAAATTGAAGCACGCCTTCCAGTCGCTCGGTGGTGCTGTACTAAACAATGACGTTGCAATTTATTGTATCTAGATTTAGTCGGAACATTGCCCATAGCAAGTCTGCTGACTCGACACCATGTTTTGATAGTTTATTTTTACTATTATCATTTATTTTTGCATTCGGCATCACATTGCTGCTTTGCACGACATGTGACCTTTGGAATTGTGCAATTACAAAAGCGTAGGCAGAATAGCTTTTTAGTCAGCAAGAATACCAAAACGCAGACAGAAACATCATGGACTGGTGTAGTCTGGGCATTACCTGTCCTCAGGCATCAGTCTCTCAGAGCAAGATTTCAAGAGATGTCTTATTGATTCTGTTGGCTCTTGTGATAATGCTACATGTTGTTTTTCTTGTTTAATTCAACCATAGTGATGCATAAACATGACCTGAAGAAATGTATACCACAATTCCATTATTGTTAAAGACTACCATGTTATTATAACAATGTTGCAATAAGTTAGAGCATTATAATCATATTTAATCACAAGTTACATTTCCATCGATTGGCCATTTCTCTTGTTAGCTTCAACCTGGGCAAGCCGCATCATTTTGTTGTCTTCGCCTCGAGCAGTCATAGTCGTAAGCAGGAGACACAAAGATTCATAACTATACCATAATGAAGACACTTGCTTTCAGCTTGTTAGCGGTCCATGTAGATGGAAGGTGATACTTTGTAATTTCCTTGGCATTAACAACATTCATGGGCCTGATGTGGGATGATCCAAGCACTACAGTCTCGCAATGGATGGGGAAAATTGACTCTCGTCTCCAAGAACATTATCTATCCGGCCCATGTCTCAAGTAACTACCAGGTACAGGAGGTTTTTCCACCCAAGGCTTTGTGTATGTATGAGTGTGCGTGTGTATACGCGAGGGTGTACGCTTGTGTGTGTTTTGTTTGTGCCCGCCAGCTGGCGCATGTTTGTGCGTTTGGGTGGGTTTATATGTGTGTATTATTAGTGTGTTGTTAATGGATGTTTTGGTGTGTGGAGATGGGGGTGAGAGTGGGAACAAGCTGTGGGTGAGTGCTGTGTGTATGCTTTTAAAATCAATAAATTTAATTCGGTTGATTTAAACACACACACATACACATTCACAACAGATCTAATGCTAATGCTCAAAGTCTTTTATTGTCAACATCATCACTGAATTTGATAGGGACAAAAATGCCACGTATCTGCGTGACAGAGGAATGATCCATAGATATCATTATGCGGTAAGATGACATGTTTACTCATGTTTTGAATGGTACAATTATCTTTTGCGTCAGTGTAATATGTATCCTTTACGCTGGTGCAAAAAAGACATCTTTCGGTAAATCTAGCAATGACACAATATTCTCACTTCCTGTTCTTATCCATTTTCTGAAATCCCGAAGAAATTCCATTAGAAGCTGTCTATTTTTTTTTTATTTTGAAAGAAATGATCATAGAAACATAAAAAAGCCCAGATTGACATACACGGATGTTCTTAGTTTTGAAATGGGCCTCATAATGTGCATTTTTGTTTTCTTTTGAAAGCTCAGAATGTTAGCTTTTGGCTTATTATAGTAAATTAGCTCTTCTCCATAAAATAATAAAAAAAAAAAAAAAACCCAATATGCCGTTGAAATGACCAGAAAGAAATAGATGAACGGGAATGTGAGACAGGAAGAGCGCTGGTGGAACAGGGGGTCGCGGGAGGAGGGGGGTGGGGGGCTGACAGGTTTGCCTAAATCATTTCTCTCAGATTGTACTAGATCTTTTAACAGCTTCATGATTTTTAATGGGAATAATTATTTGGCAAAACGATAAATGAATGATTTTCGGCCTACTTTATTGTTCAAATAAGAGTGTAAAAATAAGGCTTCAGTTTTATAGCTTTATATTTAGTTCAAGTATAAGTAAGTACTATTTTTGTATTCACCATTTATTGTCATTATTGTAGAAGATATTTTTGTGTAAATGAAACTGTGGCATTGCAGTCATAAGCATAACAAACTGCAGGATTTTCACTGTTTTACGTCAAGGAGGCTAGTGGTGAGACAGAGCATTGAGTTGCTTAACTTGCAAATATACACTTTTAATTATTTCTACATTCCTAAAACCTAAAGTAAAGAGGCCATTTCGATTGAATTTTCTGTTAAATTTAGATTTTTAGACATTTACTGCAATGCTCTGACACCTCGTCAGAAGGCTATCTTACCGCTCCATTAAACTTCATGTCGTTATATGTCTTGCTAACAACTCTGTCTGAAGTAGAAGAAAGTGCATCATCCGTAACAGCCGCAAGCAAGCAACATTACGAAATGTCACCTCAAAACAAGGTCCATTGTATCTAAAATATCGAACTCGGAAAGCAGAGCTCGTCATGTAACAATATTGGAAATCGAATGATGGTAATGTAGAACAAATGTCACTGAAATTTTATCAGCAGAGTCAAGATGTAGGTTAGCATTGGCAAAGAGAAAAACGACTTCATATCAAGAAAGAGTGAGAAAACACATTAATACCCCAGTGAGCACCTTAGTTTCATGTAACGTCGATTTGAGTAACAGTGACCAAGTTATCAATCAACCGGTGAGCACAATATCACATCAAAGTATTATAAATATCAGAAGTGTCGAGTCATATGGACAAAACATTTCTCTCAGTTTGTACTAGATCTTTTAACAGCTTCATGATTTTTTTAATGGGAATAATTAATGGCAAAACGATAAATGAATGATTTTCGGTCTACTCTATTGTTCAAATAAGAGTGTTACGGAACTACGAATCTACGAATCATAAGAAACAATATTGAAGATGATATGCTTGCAATGTACCTCAGATACACAATGGGACTTCAGAGTTTCAGAATGGATCTTGTGTAACAGGGTAAAAAGTTATGAGTGATTCAATGGCAGAAGAGCCACAAATTCGTGATAAACTCAGAGGTTGTCTTTTACAGCTGTTTGTTTGTAACACGTATAGCGAACTGGATGACAGATGCACCTATCAAGATAAATCATACAAAAATAATCATAGGATTTTAAGGTCATAATATCTCGTGAGTTTAACTCTGGCTCATTATCGCATTCTGACCATCGTATTCTACAATTAATGTATGCAGGAAGAAAGAAACGCTTTCCACAGTTTTTCGTATCAAATTACAAGGCTTGAGTTCCTTTACTCACGTATTTTGACGAAACGCCTTTCTTATCAAGCTTGATTATTTCTTATTTCTCCACCTATCCAAATTATATAACTTTACACAATAAGACTCTGTTGTATCACTTACTTCCTTTCTATCTTTCTATTCGCTAGGTGTTGAAAGAAGCTCGCAGAGCTAAAAGTCTCGATTTTCTCGAACTTTTGTGAAGGTACATTTGAATACCGTTTTCATTCATAAAACTATATCGGTTTTGCGGCGGATTTGTGTATTCAGCAATGTCTGGGGGTTTTTCCTCGTCGTTCACTAGTACAAAGTCATACAGGAGACCAGATGTAAATTATATCTAGCAGTTTTATGGAGAATGAGTCACAATGCAACTTCACAAAGTGTAAATGTCCAGAGTCTTAATAATTTCCTCAAGTAATTGGGCCCTATATAGGGTACTTTTCAAAAGCGAGAAACTCCTTCGTTTAATCTTAAGAGTGCCAAGGGTCCGATCTGTTTAAAGACTCCCTCAGCATGCTGGTATTTTTGAAACATGAATACCAATGTCACCATAGAAATCGTGATACTCCTGTTGTTCTGACTGGCACTTTTAAGAATATTCTGTATGTCTGATGAAAGAGGCAACTAGACTTAGACAACATGCACGACGTGTAGATGCATGAAGTTTTATTTTGTATCCTAATCTCATTGACGAAAGTGAAACAGTGAGTAGAAAAAAAATGACAGTCTAAACAAATGAATGCGTGACAAAATTATCCATGCAACCGTTATTACTGTTTACAATTCATGTCTCATTTGCACAATCTAAGAAGACTGATATTTCATTAGTATTTCTTTTTCTCACTATTATGGATATAAAAAATTGTGATTAGAAAACTTAAAAATGTTGCAGTAAATCAGAAAAGTGGATTTTTTAAAAATTCTAAATAAAACATATTGTTCTCTGTCACGAACTTCCTTTCTGGATGTTGAAGGGTGTTTGTCGTGATGTAATAAGTGGCGATCGGGCGGTGAATGCGGATGAGACAACACAATGGTGGAGAAATCACAACAGAAATCACAACAGGAATCCTCACGTCGAAATGATGCAGAATTTATTACAGGTGCTTGATATAAACAGACTCCAGGGCAGCTGTCTAGCGCCAATACACACAGCTCTCACTGCAGTAGACTTGTCCTCTCTCTCGTACATACACTCCCTCATCCTCTCCGGCCAAGCCCTCCTATATATATATACTAGCTCGACACGGAACATTCTCCCATTCTCCTTGTAGAACGATTTCGAAGGTACTAGCACTAATCACGTGATGCATACACGATCTAGACTCGTGTAGATAATTCCGGAAGCTCCACGGCGGCACATCACAAACTAGCACACAATTACGGTCAACTGAACATCGCTCACAACACACTCGTGTTTTCCCTGCATGCACTATTATGATTCGTTACATTCTCCATTTCGCCAAAAACATACTTCATTCCTTGTTGACGTTCCTGTATAACATTACTTTTCCCTTATGTTTTCTCTTTGTTTATTTCTTGATGTATTTATTTTCGCTTTAAAATTGCATGTCCTCGGTTCAGAAATTTAACAGAGATCTGTCTCTTCTTGAAGCAATTGTCAACTTGCTCTTGATATTTTTATCCGCCCCTCTTCATATAAATTGCCTTCATTTCCAGAAAATGAAGTATTAGATTGAGTCATTGTCCTCTCTTATGCTGGATTACGCTTTTTTCCCCACATTATGAAACATTACCCTTTTTGAGAAAATTGTCACCAGTATCTCAGCCGTCACTGACAAATTAAAGTCCCATTGACATGTGTCAATTTTTAGCTATAGCCTTAATTTGTCATGGTCACATTTTTTCCTGTCATCTCCTCGTAATAATTGTTCCCAATATGTCGTTACTATTTAAATGTGAGACATGAATTTTCATTCTCGGGGGGGGGGGGGGGGGGGGGGGGGGGGGGGGGGGGGGGGGGGGGGGGGGGGGGGGGGGGGGGGGGGGGGG